>CAUYON010020468.1:0-31955 GCA_963573935.1 Arctocebus calabarensis
TCTTTATATGGTGATCAAGAAAATGCCATGAAGGCTATCTGTAACAGTACGATGAAAACATTTCTGAATGTATATGAATCATGCCCTATGATTGCACCAATGTACAGAATTATGATTCAATAAAATTATATAAAAAAAAAAAAAAGAATGGGTGTTCAAGAATGGCCTCTTACAAGGTGTGCCACTGGGGTTCAGAAATAAGAGTATTCCAAACAGAAGGAATAGTGGGGAGAAGATAGGAATCAGATTGGCCTTGAAAAATAAATAACTACCAACTAGGGACTGGTAGCTCTATGGAGGGTGCTGGAAGGCAAAACTGGAATGATGGGTAGAGGCCATTCAACGTGGGGTTTTGCAGGCTGTGATGAAGATTCTGGGCTCTGTTCTAAGCTCAATCAAAAGATAATAAGCAGTTTTAAGCAGTGAATTTAAAAACATTGTTCATGTGTAGAGAATGGAATCCAAGGCAGTGGAAGTAGAAGCAAAGGGAACAATTACAAGACTATTGTGGTAGATTAAAGATGTTGATAGCTTGGATTGTAATGGAGCCCAGATGATGAAGAGAAGTGGATAGGTGTAGTGCACATTTGGGGGTTAGGGTTGACAACACTGTCTATATGACTCTATGTCATGGGATGGGGAGAAGAGTAAGAGAAAGAAGGATCCCATGCAACTTTGAGATACCTGATTTGAACATTTGGACAAAGTTACATGGAATGTAGAAAACTACGGGATGACCAGATTTCCATGCAATGTAGAAACCCTAAGAATCCTGCTTTGATCTTGTTATGTTTGAGAGGTCTGCCATGTAGCGAGTTGGCTAAGTATGTCAGATGTTCCACATAGAGGACAGATTTTTGAGGGATCTACATTTTGTAAGACAATTGAATTATTAGCAGAATAGTCCTAATTTGGCCTGAAATTTTCCCCATATGACTGTTATCCATGGTCCTAGTTTTGTCTTCAAGGAAGGGGTTACTTTCTTACACAAAAATCCTCCAAATAGTTCAAAGAATTAAAACTAAAGTTTACTACATACCCAGTATATATGAAATATTTTTTCACACGGTCTCATGTAGGACATGTGAGGACACACATTAGTATCCCCACCTTAACAACAAAAGGAACTGAAGTGCAAAGAGTATCTTGTCTAAGGTCACAAAGCTTCCAAGGGCAGGGCTGAGGTGCAGTTGGGACCTATTTGAATCCTAAGCTTGTGGCTACATTTGTATTTCCCAAACCCAGATAAATAAACACTAGTGCCCTCAAGTGCTCTTTACACAGCAGGGCTTCCAGAATGTGTCACCATTCTGAAAGTCTTTTGGTGGCTTGCTACTTCACCAACATCTCTCTTTAAATTTCAGTCCTTCCGATGAACACATTCAATCTGACCAAGCAGGAATACACCCATTTTTTGGACAGATGCCTTCTTAGAATGATGCTGGGCATTACATTAGAGTAACCACATCACAATGCCCGCTCATATAAAATTTGTGGTCAACTACTGTCTAGCCAGGGCTCCCAGATCCTATACTTGTGCTATAATTTTTTTTGCTGCAATTAAAAGTGTCAGGATATTTGAAACCTAAGTCTCTTCTAGCATCTTAGTTATCCCCTCTACTATTATTGCCAATGCAGGTCTGATAAGTGAGCCTTTGTCTTTGCCCTATTTGTTGATTAAGGTTATATTTAACTCATAGAATCAAAAATGTTAATAGAAAAATAAAGGTTAAGCTTTGTTGTATGGTCACTGCTTTTCAGATATTAAGTCTCAGTTTTCTCATCTGTCAAGATGGAAATCTTAATAATACCAAGGAAAAAATGACAACTTGTCTGTGATGTTCTTGACCATAAGGTCATATTTATCTAGCACTCAAAAATTTGGCCCATCTTAGATATTAAGCCACTAGCTCATCTAATCAAGGCATATTGGAAAAGTATCTAGAAACTAAAATTAGTCTTCCAAAAGCAGTTTTGCCATAGAAAACAAGCGAATGACTTTATAATGGCACTGAGATTGGCAACCTCTGCTTTACTGCCCCCTAGTAGTTTTGAACAGTGCCTCCTATTGCGTCCTACTAAGGAAAGGAATTATCTTAAGCGCCCACTGAGAGATCACAGGGGAGAGCAGTAGTGAACATAAAGAAGGCTTTGACATTCCCCACACCACCTGCTTGTCTGTGCCCCACACATAGCCTGTGCTTCTGTCTTAGCTCAGATGCCCCGAAGCAGATTATGAGGCAAGAATTCAAGTGCAAGTTGTTTGTTTGGCAGGAGATGCTAGGAAACACCAGGAAAATGGGAAAGTGAGTGAGGGAAGAAAAGAAATAAGGGGGCAATATTAAACTCATTACTATGGAGAGTAAATGAGGTATAATTCTGCAGGGGAACTCTGGGATTCAGCGTAGAACTCGTGCCTTAGAGTCATCCCACCCAGTTGGTTAATTATACACTGACTCCTATCAGTCATTGATTGAGAGTTGTTAAGGTAGGGGGTTAATTCCCAAACACTTCCAGAATGTTCTGTGAACCAGAGATAGCTGACAAATAGTTGGAAGTGAGCTGTGGTACAATACTCTAGTGAGGCCAGAGGGAATATTAGCTAGGCTCAACAAAATATGCTGCAGCCAGAGAAGCTATCTCAAGACCCACCCCGTACCCCCTCCCACAAGCTCTCTAATAACCTAGATAATCAGATGTATATGTTCCTGGTAGGATGCCTGTTCAGCCAGAAGCAGTTAACACAAAAAAGATAAAATTTAAACAAGTCAGTAACAATAATATCAACAAAAAAATTTTCAATGGGCAAAGGACTTGAGTACACATTTCTCCAAGGAAGATATGAACATGGCCACTTCATGCACTTACTGGACATGAAAAGATGCTAAACATTATTAGTCATTAGGGAAATGATTGTACATTCAGTGAAATGTTATTGAGCGCCAAAAAAGGAATGAAGTTCTGATACACACAACAACACAAATGAACCTTGAAAACATCACGGTAAGTGAAATAAGCCAGTCTCAAAAAGACAACGTTTATACAATTGCACTTAAATGCAATTTACCTAGAATAGGCAACTTCACAGAGGCAAAAATTGGAACAGAGGTTACCATGGTTTGGAGAAAGGACATTCTTGTGTAATGAACGTGGGGTTTCTATCTGAGACAACGAAAAAGTACTAGAAATGGGTCACGGTGATTACCCAATATTATGAGTGTGCTTAATGCCACTGAATTGTAAACTGAAAAATGGTTCAAATGGTAAATTTTATGGACATTTTACCACCATAAAAAGGACAAAAAAGCTAACTTTAAAAAAAAATTAGAATTTAAAGAATAATATTTAAAAAGATGAGTAACGTAATGAGAACTTGCCTCTAAAGGTAAAAACTAAATAGAGCTTTGAAACCAATAAACATAATGCATTTCAGCTAGGACCTGTATCCTCATTAGAGGTCAGACCGTCAGCAGAACAGAAACTTACTTAATAAGCTGGGCGTGAGGGCGAGAGCCAGAACAGAGACCTCAAGGACCTCATGCACCTTGCAGCCAGTTACTGATTGTCACTAAAAGAACAAGCAGGCACTCTCTCATATAATCTGCTGTGTAGCAATCATAAAGCCTACAGTTCACAATATAGTGGGGTGCACCGCAAAGGTGTTAAGAAAGTAGGTCTCATGTTAAGGGTTCTTACCCCAAAAAAGGGGAGGGGAACAGAAGAAAACTTGGAAGGAGTTAGGTTCGTCTGTTACTTTGATTGTGGTGTTGATACCGCCACAGGTGTTTGCATATGTTCTAACTCAGCAAATTGTACAGATTAAATATGTGAAGTTCTTTGTATATCAATTATACCTCAAGAACGCTGTTTTTTTAAAAAGGGATGTAGAAATCTGCTCCAAGAAATAGCTGATATGTACCCCTGTCTGTCTTCTTTTCTAATCTGCTTCCTGGGGGGAACACAGACACTGACATTCTGGACCCTAAAGACAAAGGCTGCATGTTAGTAACTGGAGAGTAGAAATCTCGAAGAACCTGTGACAGAAGATTTCATGTGGCAGAGCTGCATACCGCTGCTAACCCACCTATTCCCAGACTTCACTTATTTGGAAGAACGAGCCTATTTTTTATTAAAGTCACATTACTTTGAATTGCCTGTCACTCACAGAAAGATTTTATAATTAATACTAACATACCCTCTTAGGAATCCTCTATTTTCTCCCTTGAGATAATGAAAGGGTCTTTGCAGGGGTATATTTTATCTGTATTCCCAGGAAAGGAATCCCACAGGTGTTTCGCCCAAGAAGACCTAGCAGGCTGTGATGGACATTATAGCGCTGGTGATTTCTGCTTTGGCATATGTCATCGCTATAGAGCATTTTATAAGCAGATAATTGCCAGAACATCCAAAGATAGCTGACATATTTTGCCATAGTATTAACTAGACAGAAACCATCTTTACAATAAGAAGATAAGATATTGGAAAGGATTCCCTTAGAATCTGAAGGAAAGTTACTTGTATAGTCATAATGCTATATTGTAGTAATGTAAATATGCTGCTGAAATCAATTTCAAACTGCTATTTCTGTGGGAATCTATAATACTGATTCTCACCAACTACATAGAAAGGCAGGATGGAGCAGCATGGACATAGCGATAACAAGGCTCTGGGGTCAAAGGGACAAGGCTCCTCTCTTTGCTGCACAAAGTTGTACCAGTGTCACTTCACAGAGATTTCTTCTTTGTGCCTCAAATTCTCCATCTATTTTATGAGGTTCATCATAAGTACTGACAAGTGATCCTTAAATTAACAAATAATGTATACAGTTAAGCACGGAACCTGTAGAAAACACTAAAAACATGTCTGTTGTTGTTTTTAATAATTTTGTTTAGGATTGCCCACAATGTCTTATGCATAAGAAGGCATTAAAACTTATGGAATAAAGAAGATTAAATACAATTTGGCAAATAGGCTATTTGAATATACTTTACCTTAAAGGTGACTCCTGCTAAAAACTTGGCAAGACTAATAAATGCTAAATTCAATGGGCAAAAGGTTGAAGAGGAACAATATTTATATAATATCAGAGTGTCTTCTCCAAGATATGTATTAACACCAAAAAAAGTAGGGTTTTGGTGATATTAAAAACTATTCTAGTTACATATGTGTACAAGACTGTATATACTATAAACTTTACAGCAGGTTAACCCAGCAGACATCACCTTAACCAACTGATTAAGATCAACATCACCAGCAACAAGACTAGTCAACAACATGAACTGCTGAATAAAATACACTTAATAAAATACACATGGCTCGGCGCCCGTAACTCAGTGGTTAGAGTGCGGCCACATGCACTAGGGCTGGCGGGTTCAAACCCGGCCCAGGCCTGCTAAAAAATAATGATAACAACAACAACAACAAAAAATAGCTGGGTGTTGTAGTGGACACCTGTAGTCCCAGCTACTTGGGAGGCTGAGGCAAGAGAATCACTTAAGCCCAAGAGTTTGAGTTGCTGTGAGCTGTGACACCACAGCACTTTACCAGGGTGACATAGTAAGACTCTGTCTCAAAATAAAATACAATAAAATAAACTATCATTTCCATAGTATTTTTGCCAAAAGTGAGGAATTTCACTCCAAACATGAGAAAACATCAGACAAACCCAAATTGAAGGCTATTCTACCAAATTTGTTCAATATAAAAAGTTTTTAAAAGTTCAGCAAGGAAATTTTTTGGACAGGTAGTAAGAGTTACAGATATTTTTCACTGATAATAAATATCAGTAAACCAGTATTTGTAAGCCCCCTATACTTAAAAAGCTTCACAGGTTAGATGGTCACTTTAGTGTTTTCAGGCCTTAAAAAAAAAAGATTGATACTTATTTTGGAAATGAAGAAGACCTGTAAATATTAATTTTAAAATATCTTAATTTGCAAAAATGAAAAACTATCATAGTTATATATGTGTACAAGACTACATACACTATAGTATATGAGTGTATATGAGTGTATATAGTATATACTCATATATGAGTATATACTCATTTATGTAAAACATGATTTACATATACATATACATTCTTAATACATATTAATATAATCTAAATCTCCTGAAACTGCAATTGGTGATTAGCTCTTGGGGGTGAAAATGAACATCCAAGAACCTCTATACTGCTTAAATTTTCTAGCATAATATATATTTTCCTTACAACAAAAATAATGTTTATTAAAAGGCCTACAAATCAAACCTGGGTCCCTTTCATCTAGTTCATCACCAGCTGACTCTTTGCCAAGTCACTTAGCATTTCTGGACCACATTTCTTTCTTCCATAAAATAAAATTGTTTATTTTTATTGATTATTCTTTAACTGAAAACCCCCCAGGCGCTCTGCAGTACAGACACTAGAGATCCACCTCAAGTCCTATTAAATTGGGTTTCTCATCCTGAGGCCTAGAAGCAAAATCTATAAAAGCTCCCCATGATTTTCTTGGCCAATACTCAAATTTGTTCCTTTCCTGAATTAAGTCAATCAGCATTATCTTTTGAGTGCTTGCTGTGTGTATGATCATGTTAAAATAATACAGACCTGATATCATTTTTGATCTAATAGTGAAAACAAATAAAGCAGACACGGCCCAGAATGCACCAGGACATGTTCGTGTGTCACAAGTTACACTCATTACACTCATTCAAATCAGTTCTCCTTAAGTTTTCTTCTTCAGCATTCCAGAAGGACAACATGGCCCATTTGGATCTCTCCTACCAGCAGATATTCCCTGCCTGGTTCTTGTTTTTCTGGTGCTGAAAATCTTTAATGAGATTATGCTATAGGTTTTCCATCTAGTGAACACAGAGATGGAAGGCTATGTGACTGAGGAAAGAGAAAAAAAATTACCCAAACTGTGATGAGGTCCACTCTTCTCAGTCCACTAAATAGTCAATTGAGTGGTTGGGTTTGACACTGAGGTCAGACAGAAAGACCTCAGAAGATGTGGCTTCACATGTTGTAGGAATATTAGACCTCAGTGAATCTCCCAGCCTTGGCAAAGTGACACAGAAATAGAAGAAGACAAATGTTGAAAGAAACAGAAAGACTGGGATAAAAAAAACAGGGGAAGAAATGACCCACTCCCTTTCTCCCTGAGTATTGGATGGTGTGTTGACTTTGGTGTCTTTATGTGGTGCCAGTGAATGTGAATGGGGAAAGAGAAAAAGAGGCAAAGACAGACTGGAAAAGATAGTGAAGGCAATCCAGTAATTATTGAGGTACATTTTCCTAGAACAAGGAGAAAGATGAGATATGGGTCATAATTAAGTTGATTTTAAGGAAAATAAACAAATATGAAATATTGCACACAATGAGGGTTTTGGACTAGATTAATGCAAAGTATTTGGATATTACAGGGTCTTCGAGAAGGGAGGACATAGAACATACAAATGTGTAAATAGCTTCGGAAAAGGGAGATTTTAAGATAAATGAAATGCTTCTGTACAAGTCACCCTTCCACAGTGATGATACTGCTCTTCAGAGGATCAATCCTACTTCAAAATGCAGGCTACTTCAGTAAAGCTATTGTTTGTAATTTAGTTGAAATAAAACATTCACTTCTTTAAATTACAATTTAAGAAACAGACTTTAGGCTCACACCTATAATCCTAGCACTCTGGAATGCCAAGGAAGTGGATGGCTAGAGGTCAGCAGTTTGAGACCAGCCTGAGCAAGAGTGAGGTCCTGTCTCTAAAAACTATCTGGGCATTGTGGTGGGCACATGTAGTCCCAACTACCTGGAAGTCTGAGACAAAATGAGCACTTGAGCCCAGGAGTTAGAGGTTGCTGTGAGCTCTGATGTCACAGCACTCTAATAAGCGCATGATAGTGAGTCTCTGTCTCAAAAAGAAAGAAGAGAAATAGAAACTAACTATAATTTTACATAAAACTATCTAATTTGGCTTGACCCTGGCAATTGCCTCTTTCTAAATCTTACCCTGAAACTGTCCTCTCCTCAAATACCCTTAAACAAATGGTCACCTATCCAGATTTTTAATTGTGCAAACCAAGACATGTCTTTAATGGACATAGTGACTTAATTCACATTAACAAACACCCTCTGTATTTTACAGGCTGTATAAAAAAAGTTAAAGGTATAGTCTACATCTATGAAAAATTAGAATCATATTAGAAAAACATGATTGTTAAGAAGGAGGTAAGATTATGATCAGAATGGATGAAGAAGGAAAAGAATTAGGAAGTAGCAAGTGGACCCAGTGAAGCTAGTCTTAAAATACTACCTTGGAGGACATACTAAAAGATAAAGAAAATTATACATAGCTCTCAGAATAGCTATTGAATATTCAGAATAGCTAAATATTTGGGGGATAAGAAGGGTTTTTGTAACCTTGGGATTTGATGTTGGTATACAAAGATCAAATATAATATTAGAGTGCAAGTTTATCAGAGTCCTAGGAAATCTATACTCTCCTGCTATGGAGGACTCTTCAGCCAATTCTCAGTGTTTAATTCTGAAATTTTAGCCTCAATGTAGGGATCTGGAATAAAATTTGGGTGATGGTTAATTTTAGGTATCAACTTAGCTAGGCAATGGTTCCAAGTTGCTCAGTTAAACATAAATCTAGATGTTTCTCCAAAGGCTTTTTGTTAAAGCTAAGAGTAACATGAAAGCCATAGATTTTGAGTAAATCACATTACCCTTCACAATGTGAAAAGGCCCATCCAACTGGTTGAAATGCTTCAGAGGAGAGAGAGAGAGAGATCCCCCCAAAAGGAAGGAATTCAGATTCCAGATTGCCTTTGGGATCAAGACAACAACATCAACTCCTGCCCTACTTCCAGCCTGCCAGACTACTGTGCAGATTTTGGACTTGCCAGCCCCCAAAGTCATTTCATAAGCTAAATCTCTAGAAACTCAATTACTGGTAGATAAAGACATAGATCCTATTATGTATGTATATATATGATACCTACACACACACACACACACATACACATACACACACTTTCTATTGGCCCTGTTTCTTTGGAGAACCCTGACTAATACACACAGGTTAAGTAATATCATAGCATTTAACAGCATTCTCATCCTTATCAAAGACAGCTGCCTTAGGATAACTTCAATTTCCTCTGTCATATGTTTTTCCCCTGGAAGATATTGGCAGTGTCCAATCTATGTAATTTTAAGTGTTTGAATACTGACCAAGTGATGCTAAACATAAGGGAGATTTCCTAACACCAAACAGTGGAGCTGAATGTTTCCAGACCTGAATGTTCACAGTAGAATATGGAAAGGCCCCTCCCATGGCAAAGATTTCCACGTTAAGAATGAGGGTAGCAAAAGTGGCCTAAAACTTCCAAAACCCTTATTTTTTTTTCTGGATTTTTTTCTACAATTAAATATAAAATATTATAATGAGGAAAGATTTTTTTTTTCCTTCCTTACATTAGCATTGTTCATCTATTTCAGTTTTGGAGAGAGGATTCTATACAACCAAATGTCATACAACCAATTAAATCACCAAAGATTATTTTAGCAGGGTTGAATTTTGTTTTAGTTCACATATCCAAGGATTCCAAATGCCCATGGGTAATAAAAAAAAGGAGGTCCTGTTACCAGTAAAAGTTGTATCTCAAGGAAGTGAAAATGATTACTGGCTTACATGTCTGTGGATATTCCCTTAAAGTGAAGCCAAGAATTTCAATTTTAATTGCTCAAGTTGTTTTTTCTATGCTCCAAAATTATGGTTCCTAGATGGGTTAAAAAGAACCGTTTATCCAAGATTACAATCACTAAGCCCCAAATAACAGTCCAAACAAATGTTATACTGCAGAATCACAAGGATACTGAAAGCATGGAAGGGCATCCTAGGCTCCAGGATGAGGAAGGAAAGAAAGCTATGACTTCTCTCAAAAGAAGAACATAATCAAAAAAAAAGAAATGAAAGATATGATAACACATAGATGACCAGGGGTTAATAAAATAGACCAGTTTGCTTTGAGTAAAGAGGCATGGTAGAAAAGGATGAAGAAGAGGGATGAAGCCAGAATACAGGAAGTCTAACATGCCAAATTTAGGACCTTAAACTTTATTTTGCTGGTTGTGATTGGTAGAGAAGAATGTGTATGGTAGATTAGAGTTTTGTTATCAATTTTTGCTTCCTCTTCATATTCAAATGTTATGTTCATATTCCTTCCCACATGATTCTGTAGTGCCTTCCAGTAGAGAAGGCAACATATTCACACCTGCTATTTAACTTTAAGATTAGCCATGTGACTTGACTAGAAAAAGGAAATGTTAACACCTGCAAAGACATTCACATATTTGCATGGATGGGTTTGCTCATATATCTTTCTTTAACCATGAGAGGACTACACATGTGTACCAAGTAATAGATGATCCCAAAATAAGATACTGCATAGAGCAGACTTGAATTCAATACACATGTAAAGTCAAGCATAGGCAATCCAGCTAAGCCCTAAAACAACCACTACTGACCCACATACTCATCAGTGAAAAACTGACCCGCATACCCATGAGTGTTTGTTATTATAAGCCATTGAATTTTGGGGATGTTTGTTACACAGCATTGCTACAGTAGAAACTATCTAGTAAGAATAGAAAGAGAATTTTAGAGAGTTCACCAACTGATTAAATGAGGAATGAACTGGAGACAAGAAAAAATTTACAGGATTATCATAAATGCTCCCAAAGAGAGCTTTTTCTTCCTTTGATACAATAAATTATGTTGAAGACACAGTTGTTCTATCTACCTGGCTTCCAGAGGGAGGCGGCATGGAGAAGATCCCCTGTTCAATCCACAATGTACATAAAGCATGAGCAAAAAGTAAGCCTTTGCTTTTGTAAGCCACTATGATTTAGGTCTTGCTCATTTCCTCAGCATCTCTCTGATGATCCTGACTCATACATGAAGGACTAATTTAGCAGTTCTGCAAAGTCGTGGCCCATTAAGCTTTCCCTCTTTTCATTTTTCCTTTTTCTGCCAACCACTGGTATCTTCCCTTAACGTTTCAAAGTGGCTGTAGCAGACCCAGGCCAAGATCCAATCACAAGCCATACCCTGGCAATAATAGAAGATCGAGGAACAAATGTTGTGCCTTTTCATCATGTATACTGAAAGTCAAGCTCTCATAGTCATGACAAAAGCAGGAGGAACCGCTGTTGAATAGGCAACCAGCAAGTCCTCTGAATGTAGGATAGCATACCACCTGTATTTGAGATTCTACTATTTATTGAACACTTACTCTATGTCAGTTTCTTTCTTTTTTAGAAATTGACATAAATGTTCTTCCCCCCATTTTTCTGATGAGAGACTGGGAGTCAGAGAAGCTAACTGGGAATCACAAAAAAAAAAAAAAAGCAACATCTATCCAGATCACAGATGTCAGAATAAGGCTTTTTAAACTGGGCTTGAAGCCCTGTTATTCCAACAGTCTCCACATTAAGACTTCTGATTCTCTCTGTTCCTCAGTAAGTTGAGACAGCCACTGATTCTATTCTGCCAACTGAATCCTCTGTACTACAAAAGAGACGCAGGACAGAGACACAACAACAAAGTCCCTCCCTAGGGCCCTGAATTAGTCAAAAAAAAAAAGGCAAGTGGTGATTTTTTTCTTTTTTTAATGCCAAATCCCATTCCAGTGGAACAAGTGCCTGCTGTCTCATGACTTATAACACTGAGGGATGTTCAGACTCTGTTGGGCTCCTGAGCAAGCATGCCAAATCTGTTTGCAATTTCCGCAGCTCATAGCATGCTTGTCAGAGGCTTTCCATTCATTTTCACTGATGCTTCCCTGGCCTTTTGAAGGCTTTGTAGTCCTAGAAGCCAAGAGTCCAGGCCCCCAGACATTCAGAGGCTGGCAGACCTTTCAATTGCAGTGTTCATAGCACTGCCTCTCCCCTAACTTTCTCCAAAGAAAGGACATCTTGGTACAACTTGAAAAGCAGCGAGCTGAAAACTAGCTGAGAGGTTGGGCAGTAAGTCCCTGGTGTTGCTCATACCCGGAGCATTATTTTCCCCTTAATCACTTCACTCTCTGGACAGTGGTCTGTCTTGATCTCTCTGGAAGAGGCAACAAAGCAGCTGTGGTAGAATTTGATGCCGTGTTCATGGTGTTGCATTGTTTCTTCACATTTCCACATGGATGTGCTCCCTCGTGGGTGGCCTTCCATGCAGAAGAGAGCAGTCTCTCTTCCCAGAAAGGCAGCTAAACTTCCCAGTTGTGGTGTTTTGGGGAAATGAAGCATATCCCGTTTTGCTACAGAATCCTCTTAGTTTTTTCCATTTGGAGAGCTCCATCTTAGAGGAGAGACACCAGGCTTTTACTTTAGAATGCTGACTGTATCATTATCAAGTCAATGAATTATTGATGTATATGCATTCTTCTGTCTTAGATAATGACATTTTAAAAAAGAACAAAGAGCCTGGGCAGAAGGAAGCAATGAGGGTTTTATGCCTGTGTTGTGGCCAGAATTCTAAGATGAGCTCTCACGGACCCTCATCCAGGTATGACCCAATTCCCTGCCCTTTCATTGTGGGTAGAAGGTGATGTGAATGATGAGAAGTTATAGGCCATGAGGGAGATGGCACATTTGGGCCTAAATTAATCACATGAGCCCTTTAAAAGTAGTTAATTCTGAGCAATGATGCACTTAGCATGAGGTCTTATCGAAAGGAAACCCCAACTCTAACCCTAACAGCTGTTCCTCCTGCTTTTGTCATGACTATGGGAGCTTGACCCTCTTGCTGATAGCCCAAGAGAAGTCAGAAAGATTCCAAATTTGAGAGCAATTCAGTGTGAAGGATCCTGCTACAAGCCTTAGGAGTCAGCTGTGATGTTGTAAGGGGGGCTGTGAGAAAACCCACAGCAAAGAGCTATAAGAAAGACTCTGGAGAAATCCCCAAGTGACAACCAGCATGAAAATGGGGATCTCTGTCCTGCAGCAGCAAACTGAATGAATCTAGAAATGAACCTTTCTCCAGAGACCCCACGTAAGAGCTCAAGCCAGCCTTGAATTGTGAGACTTTGAGTACAGAACCCAGTCGGGCCCTCCTGACAATGATGGACTTTCTAACCTACAGAGCTGGGAGATGATAAATGGAAGTGGTTTCACCCTGCCATGTTGCAGCAGTTTGTTATGCGGCAGTAGGAAATAACCCAGCCTCATTTGCCCTTTTCCTGCCAGGTACAGCTTTCTCTCCTCAATGGGAATTGCAATTTAATGAGTATGGGCTCCAAATTGCATAGGTCTTGTTTATCATGTTATCTCCAGTGTATCAGTTATGCATAGTAGGTGGGAAATAAAAGTGTGTTGACTAAATGTATAAAACAGTGCTTCAAAACAAAGGCTTTATAGTCCATTTTCCAGTTTTATAACCTAACAGTCCAGAATCTTAACTAAGTCATTTAAGTTCTCTGAGCCTCAACACATATCTCATTTGCAAAAGAGAGTAAGAATCATACCTGCCCTATCTCACTTGTTTCTTCATGGCTGTACAACACTGTTCACCACCAACTCTTCAATGTTCCACCTACGTCTCAGGCCATTCCTTAAATGCAGATCTTCGGGGCTTGGCTCAAATGTCTCATCTCATCTCCCCCTTCCTCTTCCTGTGAAGTTGCTTCATAAATTCTCAGGGCATCAGGGATCGCACACGTACCAATCTTTCTCAAGATTATATTTCTACATCAGCCCTTCCTTCAGGGCCCCAAGCCCTGAACTTCACGTTTGTGTCTTTCTAGTTCCTGACTAGAAAGGAACGCCTGATTACTCACATTTGTGTCTTTCTAGTTCCTCAAACTAAAAAAGGCCTATATTGAATTCATGATTTTTTCTCCCCCAAATTACTCCTTACCTATTGTTTTCAATTTTCTTAATTGGCTCTCTCATTCACTCCTACTGGGAACCTGGGAGGCATCCTTGAAAACTTTCTCTTCCTCAATCACTCACATCCAATCCAACATCGAGGCTTGTCAGCTGTACCCCTTAAAGATGTTCCTCATCTACAATCCATGGCTCCATCTACATAGCTACTATCCTACTAGTCCAAACCACTGGATTTTTTTGGATTATGATAATATCATATAAACTATATCCTTTTTTCACTCTACTTTCTCCAAAATCTACTCTATGCCAATGCGATGTTAAAGAAAGGAAAATGCAAGCGCATCATTGCTTAAAATTAACATTGTTTAATCTTACATTGGCCTCAAGATAAATTAATCATTATAAACTAATTAAAATTAAATTATCCATCAAAAAATCAGTGGTCAGCTATTCTTCTTTATTTTCAACATAAAAATAAAATGTTAGGGATATCCGCATAGCCCATGCATTCCTATGTGGAAATGCCTTTATAACTTTTGCTGAAGAAGTTACTTCTTTATTCCACCCTGATCAGAGCTAACTAAATAGAAGAGAAAAGGAGGAAGAGAAAGAAACAGAGAAGTGTCTGATTCCCTAATAGTCCCCAGGAGACCAGTAGTACATCTCAATTATTTCCTTATAATGAATTTCCTTTTGGCTAACATGGTTTTTTTTTCTTTCAAGCAAATAATCTTTAAGCAAAATAAAATCAGCCTTTTTCCTTTCCTTCTCAATATAACCCCAAACTTTTATCCAAATTTTAATTTGCAAAGTCATCATAATTGAAAAGTACTGGTGGACTTCCTAAGTCAAGGGATTCATTTGCTAAATTCTTTAGAAGCCAGCAAGTTCTTTAGAATCCTGTTCCAATAGAAGAAAAAAATTCCCAGCTCAATGATACATTTTTAACTTTTTATTTGGAAATAATTTCAACTGTATAGATAAATGGTGGAAATAAAAAAAATATGAAAATAGCTACATCCCATTTATTTATATTCACTTGTTTATAGCATTTTACTTCATTTGTTTTATCATTAGTACTATTTCTCAATGTGTCTAGCTATCTAGCTATATCAAATTTTTTTGTGTGCCTCGTGATGATGAATTAAATAGATCATGGCCTTTGACCAATAAATACATCAATGTGTATTTCCTATGAATAGATATATTCTGTTATAAAACTAAAGAAGAGTTTTCAACCTTGGCAAATTTATCAGCAAATATTTTTCTCCAGTCTATACTTTGCACCCCAATGTTGCCACTTGACTTAATGGTATCACATATTGCATTGCCTCACCCCTACTCCAAACAGAATTCAATTCAAGGGCAGGTATTGTGTTTACATGTCATTTTTTTTTTAATTCTTTTGTTGTTGTTGTTGCTAATTGTAGTCACCATGTTGTTCAATAGATCTCTAAAATTTATTCCTCTTGTCTAACTGAAATTGTGGTCCTTTGACCAACAGCTGCCCAGTTCACATCTGCCCCCAGCTCCTAGTGATCACAATTTTCTCTAAGCTTCTATGAACTTGACATTCTGAGATTCCACATATAATTGAGATCATTCTTCTTTCTGTGCCTGGTTTATTTCACTTCACATTTTGTTTTCCAGGTTTATCCAAGTTGTTGCAAATGCCAGGCTTTCCTTCTCTTTTAAGAATAAGTAATACTTCTTTGCATATATGTATATAGCACATTTGGGGGTGTATATGTTCACTGATGAACACTTAGACTAAATCCATATCTTGGCTATTCTGAGTAACACTGACTTGAATGTAAGAGGACTGATATCCCTTTATCATACTCATTTTGTTTCCTTTGGGTACATATCCCATAGTGAGATTGCTAGATCATGTGGTAGTTCTATGTTTTGAGAAACCTCCATACTCTTTTCTGTAATGCCTGTACTAATTTACCAACAGTATACCAGGATCCCCTTTTCTTTATAACCTCACCAATACTTATCTGTTACCTTTGACCTATTTTAATGTGAAACATTCCCCTGGTCTTTTATGATATTGGTGCTTTGGGAAAATACAGTCTTCTTTTTGTTTAGCAGACAGTTCCTCCCTTGGGGTTTGATCATTTTCTTGTGACTACATGGAGGTCATGCATTCTCAACTGCAATGCTGCACAGGCGAGGGGGTGCCCTTCAGGGAGAACACAAAATCCACCTATCCTCTATGGATGGTGGTAGCTGGGATCATCAGTCAAGGCACAATCTAGGTGGGAGCTGATTCTCCACTGCATAATTACTGCACTGTTTGTTTCCCTCAAAGCACATTAGCAGTTTGTGGAGAAACTCTTGGAGACCATACAAATATCTTGGTCCTCCCTAAAACTTCTGAGATTAAAAGTGCATTGAGTATCCCTATGTTATCTGATTTGTACCCTGATGGTTGTATAATAAGTTTCCAACTCCAATGCCTCTCCCACATTTACCAGCTGACCCTTGAGAATCTAACATTAGCATGATCCCTCCCATCTCTCTTATATATCTATTTAGTTTTTGTATGAACTCATGAGCTCCTCCCCCAATAATTTATAATTTATTAATAGACTTAATTATTTTGACACTCCAATCATCCCAGACATGTCTAGTGGCAGCCCCTTCAAGCTGAATCTTTTATCCTTGTGACAGGTCACGAGAAAGAGAGAGAGATTCAGAGAGGGAAAAAGAGAGCACGTGTGCGCATTTTCTTACTTTTAGCATAAGATGTTGCTGACCTGTCTTCTACCCACCTTTTCCCAGCTATGGAATCAACCATTTCTCTCCATTACACTTTAAAACTGAAGTATTAAATTGTGTTTTCTTAAAATGAGGCACATGTGTTATCATAAAATTTTAATAACTAAGTTCAAAATAAAAGTTTCTGTTGAAAATTCTTCTAATGGTTTATTTCCGCCCAGTTCCATGGATAGGCAGATAGGCTGTGATGTATTGAATTCTACTTACTGAAAATCAGTGTATTATTATCCTCCTTTTCAGATAGGCAATGCTTGGCACTTTCCTTCATGTTTCATTGTGAGTTACAATGCTGGTGATCAACTAATCCAATAAATGGCTCAGTTCTTCTGGTTCACTTAGACCAAATATGATTGCTCTTTTAAAAAATGTAAACTGGTTGGAATCCATTTCTTCATCTGCAAGTATAATGATTTTGACTAAGTTTACACAAAAGTATTGCCAAGTGTGGGCCCCATAAATCTGTTTTATTTTGTTACTTGCTACTCTCCCCAGCTACTTTGAACTTAGCAAAAAAATGCCAAATTTAAAAAATAAACTGTCATGTGCTGCAATTTCCTCTTTGGGGGCATTTTTAATTTTTGTCATTGTACATCTTGTGCTTTAAAATGTATTAAATACATCTGATCCTGTGCCCAAAATACAATTATTTCCACTTTTAAAAACAGAATAGAAATTTCCAAGGGTAGGTGTTAGGACTTGAACTCTCTCTTAGATTTTATGTGACAAGTGTCAGCATCTCATCTAATTACATTTGGGAGAGTACTCATCTTTAGAAACAAAATGTTACTGAAAACTCAAAAGACAAGTAACAAAAAAAATGGATTTTTTACTGGCCTTTTATATTCATGCTGAATAGAACTCTATGGTTTTCTGAATGATACTTAGGTCAATGTGATGAGTTTTTCTGATACAGTCAGAAACATTCAACATTATATAATAACAGGGAAACATGTAATGAAATGTCAGTGGCTAGAAGTTTAAATTAATCTGTATTTGTTCACAGGCTTCTACAACATAATCCAGACTAGTGGTTGCTTTGTTAAATTTTAAGACTCAGAAGAGATAAACAGGAGGAGAGTTTGTTTTTTTTTTTTTTATAAAAAATGACAGTTTTGTAGAAACATATAATTCACATATGATAAAGCTCACCCTTCTACCATGTATAATTCATTGGTTTCCTGTATATGCACAAGTTGTGCATTGATCACCATTATTTAATTGATAATGCATTGATCACCAGTATCTAACCTCCTAAAGAAACTCCATAGCCATTAAATATCATATCCCCTTCCCACTTCCCCTCAGCCTCAGCCACCACTAACCTACTTTCTGTGAAAACATGTTCAAATCAAGATAATACCCTGAAAGTTTGGCGGGCCAGTTCTAACATAACCAACAAATTGAGAAAGGTAAGCCTGCAGGTAATTTCTTTCCAGAAAGCTCATGGGAGAAGGTGAGTTGGAAAGGTCAATCTGAATTTGAATAAATCATTCTATTTCCTTCTAAATGCAAGTGACATGATTCATTCCTCTTTTATCTCATGTTAAACACCCCATCAACAATTTCACCTTTAATTCTATGTTTAGAAGAAACCATCTGATTTCTGGCCTCAATAACCTCTACTTCCCAATATCCATGCTCCCCGTTGCAAGTGGATTACACCTAGTTAGGGATGTGCTTCTAACTCATGGAAGCAATGGGCTCTCACTTCTGAAAGTATGTTATAAGACACTGTGACTTCCATCACACTGGCCCTCTATGGCTCTTTCTCACTTGCTCATTTCAATAAAGCCAGCCACTCTGTTGTGAGCAACCCCATGGAGAGGATAAGTGGTAAGGAATGGAGGCCCTCAGCCCAACAGCCTACCATGAACTGAATTCTAAAAGCTTTGTGAGTGAGCCTTGAGGCGACTACAGCCCTGAGGGATACCTTGATTGTAGACTTGTGGGAATTGCTGAGCCGGAGGACCCAGCTAAGCCATTCCCAGTCTTCTGTTTTACCTAAAGTGTGAGAAAACATATATGCTTGTTTTAATCAGCCAAGTTTGGGGATAGTTTATTACACAGCAATAGCCTACTAACCCATGGTATAACTGGATCTTCTATTGTTTTTAATTCTGTGCTATAGTTCCTCAACAAACTGGAAGAAATATCAAAGAAATTGTTCCTAAATCCTGAGTTTTCAAATCCTCTCTTGGGGCCTTATCTTTCCAATCTCTTATCATCCCTATTCACTTACTGAATCACTGGACCTTTCTAACCCCACTCAGGCTCCCTACTCTCATTGTCACGGCAACATCTGGAAGTTCATTGTCTTACCACTAAATTGCACCTTTTTATTTATAACCCCCTTCAATTTCCTTGTGTTAACCAAAACCAGGCTTCCTTCAAACCACATCAAAGGCTTCTTCAATGGAGGGAACTCCTGCTGACATCTGCTACCCCATTCCAGCATCCTGCTTGGTGTTTTGGTCATTTATTAATACCGATAATGAGAACTGTGGCCATTCATTAGAGCCCTGAAAACCTTGATATCTTCCCTTCTTAAATGTGAATAATATCAATATCTACCTCATAGGATTGTTGGAAATTAGTGAAGTGATACAGGCAAAAACAAGACTTATCACAGCACATTCCCAACTGATAATGATTTCCACTTCCTGATGCCCACTTCTCATTCATTTATTCAATAGTTTCTTATTAAATATTTTATGCTCCCATTTAGAAGCCAGGTCCTGATGACACAAGGACAAATAAGTCTTCAGGGTATCACAATCTGGTAAGGGAGATAGCGTTCATCACACACCTGTTGCAATTTTCGGTTGATCCATGATGGATATTCATAGTCTGGGAACACAAAAAGGAGTATTTCCTTTCCTGACATCTTATCTTAGGCAATTAATGCCACTTACTTCCATTTGCCTCTTTCTTTCCTCTACATTATAATCTACAGAATTCTAAGACATCCTTCATCCCTCATTCAACAACTTATGGCTTGGAGTCTTTCATCTACTCTTCTCTACCCATGTCTCCCTAATACAATCAACTACTATATTAAAATGATTTTAACATTTTGGTCTCACAATTCCTAGGCATTTTTTTTTAATTCTAGTGATGATCCTACCTTTATTATCCACTAATAGAGCTATTTTCACTCCTCTCTCTTAGACCTCTTCTTTTTCATTCAAAGGTACCACATTTTGCACTTATTTTTTCTTTTCCAGAACACTTTCCCTTTCCCATTGTTTGACTAATTCATACCCATCCTGTTCCTCATTGTCCTCCACCATATGACCTCGGCTAACTACTAAATCAATCACTGTTTCTCCACAGACAACTGATGCTTCAGTTGGACAACAGTTTTAAACATCTCTTGTGTAGTACTTCATGTGATAATTTTAAAGAAACATGTTTCTTGTCTAAGTTACATGTCCTAAGCCAAAATAGGGTCAGTGGCAGCATGAGAAAGTTTGTTACAGATCTTCCAAAACAGGGAGGATAAATGGACAAGGGCCCCCATCTGGTATCCAAGGACATACATTCAATAGGCTGCTTTTGGCTGATAACAAGACACAACACAGGTACTCTGGACAACTCACTGGGGGTGGGGGGGCTCTCCCTGATGGCCAACTTTGACTTGAGAAGAATTACCCCCAAGAGCATTCCTGAACTTTCCTTAGAAAGAGAGGACTCTCCAATTGGGGTCACATTTCTTCATAGTCTTAAGGCTCTCTTAGCCTATCCCAGATCCCTTTCTATCTTCCCTTATAGGGTACTTTTCCAGATGTTTCTAGCTGTTTCCCTGCATATTTAATCACATTTTGGCATATACTTCCCAGAGGACTTCCCAGAGGTTCCGGAAGTGATTGACAGAAACAAACAATGAGATGAGAATTGGGTCTGGCTAACTCACACCCAGCAGAGGATGAGGAACACACCCTGTCTGTCTGGTCGGAGGAGTGTGTACACTGGCTGATATGAGTTTATCCACTGTTCCTCTAATAAGGACTAGCATTTTCCATTGCAGAAGCCCATCTCCCTTAAAACAAGTGCCAGCAATAGATGAAATAATAGCCCCCATCCAACAAAGTTGGATGATCTCTGTAACCTGTGAACATGTTGCCTTTATATAGGAAAAATAAAGAAAAAAAACTTGCAAATGTGATTGATTAGAATCATGAGGTGTGGTTACCCTGGATTATCTAGGTGGGCTCAAAAGGGTCTTTATAAGAGGGAGGCAGTAGGGTTGATGTCAGAAAGGAAAGCAAAACAATGAGAGAAGGGGAGAGAGAGATTGCAGGACTTGATGATGGAGGAAGGGAGCCACAAATCAAAAAATCCAGGTGATTTGTAGTATTTAGAAAAGGCAAAGAAATAAATTCTCCCCTGATAACATCTTGAATTTAGAACCTCTGACTTCTAGAACTATAAGATAACATATTTTTATTGTTTTATGTCTTTAAGTCTGTGTTAATTTATTGCAGCATCTATAGGAAACCCACACATTTCTCCACTCAGGAGGTGCCCAAATCTTACCTCCTGGTTTCTAGGGTCAAATTTCAGTGTAACCAGGCTATGGATATGTGGGGTCTGGTTGGAGCAGAAAGAGATGATATTCCTAAAGAACTGTATTTGTATGAACTGGAAAAAGTCAGAGGGTTTCTCCTGGGAAGTAAATTTGAGGATGCTCGATCAAGGGTGCTGGACTATCAGGCTCAGTAAGAAATGTTTCACTGAGTTAGGGGCATTTTGTTCAACAGGATTTAACATTCTAGCAAGGAACTGAGGGAATGGAACAACCTGGGTGCAGGTGTGGCTCTTAAAAACCTGGAAAAAAAACAATGGTCAACTTTCAGCAATGTAGAAGCGACTACATTGCCCTGGCAGGTGGTAGAAGAAGAAATAAAGAGGCTGACAGAGCATAAACTTACTGAAATGGATAAATTATGTGAATCTAAAGATCCACTATAAAGACATATTTCATGGAAATCCCAGAGGACACAGTCTCCTTTAACCAAGGCTATCAGGAGTGCACGCTGGTATGAGGACAGGAACTGCTACCACCAAGAAGTTCAGAGGAAGTTCCCTGTGTGGGCCAGAGATGAAGGGGCCACAGAACTTGGCTTGGCAGCTTCCACAGGATGGATGGAGCTGTGTGCATGACCACATTAACACATTCCATAACAACCCTGAGTGTCTGATTAATAGTTTTGGGAATGGAGCACCAGGGAAGACAAGTTCAATCTGTCAATAAGAAATCTATCACTGAGAAAAAAATTCTACATTTCATCAATTCGTAAGTCATTCACCACTCTGCTCATTTTGGTAACGTTTTCATAACACATTTTCAGAAATATTATGAAATAGAATTCTGGAGCTGCAAACAAAACAAAATCTTAAATGCTCTCTTTAAATAGAAAATAGTATCTCTGAAAATAATTCAATGAACCATAAGATTTAATCAGTCTTTTCTTTGCTAAGCATTATGTGATTTAAGTAGAAAGCAACAGAAAATACACTCTAACTGATCTTTGGAAGTCAAATATTATGTTCTATCGCCACATCATAATCAATACATACAAATGTCTTCGAAGTTTGTATAGTTTATAATCATAATGTACGGGCTTGACATTTCAAATCTCACCAAAGACAATGCCTAACTACAGTGCTGCCATCAGTGTGAGAAGCTGACATGACAGACACTTCATCTCACCCAGAAGGATTGTGGTATAATGGAGGGGAAATGGGTTTTAGAGTCCTTCTGTGGGAAATATGAACATCAACTCTGCAGCTTCCTAGACACATATATTAATTTGTGTCATCTTAGTTTTCTTACTTATAAACAGATGGTAGAGTTTGGATATTTGACTCTTTCAAATCTCATGTTGAAATGTGATCCTCAATGTTAGAGGTGAGACTTTTGGGGAGGTGTTTGGATTATGAGGGCAGATCTTTTATGACTGGTTGGGTACTCCCCAGAGTAATGGGTAAGTTCTTACTCCATTATTTCTTGCAAGAGCTGGATGATTACAAGAGTCTGATACCTTCCTCCTCTGTCCTTGCTTCCTCTCTCACCATGAGATACAGGCACACACCAGCTCCCCTTTGCCTTCTGTCATGAGTGTGAGCAGCACAGGCCCTCCCCAGCTGCAGACCCTGAGGCCATGCTTCTTGTATACAGAACTGTGATCCTTATTAACTCCTTTTCTTTACAAATCCCCCAGCCTTAATTCATATTGCAATATAAATGGATTAAGACTATAATAATTAGATGCAGGTTTTTTGTAAGCAATACATAAAATAATATCAACTGACAACCTGGTCAGCAAGTGTTAGTCCTGTTCCTCACCCTGTCACCTGGAATTTTTTTTCCTTATCTATCTCCATGTGTCTCAGTATTTCAGGCTTATAATGATGGACTATGTGTAAATGGACCAGCATAGACCAAAGAGGTACATAGCTCCATCTTTCAAAGTCATTTCCATTCCCAATTATCAGAAAAGCCTGAAAAAAATATGATTTCTCTTACCTAAAGTTTTGTGTTTGGTGTGACTTTTTAAAGGTCATCCATACTATTCTTTTTTATTATTTCAATCTTGTCAACGTAAGAATGTAACATGAGATCTATCCTCCTATCTGACTTGTAAGTACACAATACAGTGTTGTTGTCTATAGATACAATGCCTAGATCTCTGCAATGCATAAATGAGCTCCTCACAACAAAGAATGATCTGGTTCAAATGTCAATGGTGCTGAGGTTGAGAAACCCTGTTCTCTCTATAATTTACTTCTGAATGCATGTATGCTGTGGGTGGTGGGAGGGTGAGTTTAATGTAACATATCCTAGCAAACAAAGGAAGTTAACATAGACATGAACTTTGTTGTAGAAGAAAACTTTCAACATTGGAATAAGGAGCAAAAAGCCCTTGAAACATGACAAGGGAACTTGCATCTAAAACCAGTCACTAAAATTAATTCAAAAGATAACATACAGTGCTCTGAACTTGCCAAGTATGCCACAGTGACTGTGGCATGGATTCATAGGCCCTACTGTAGGAACACAGAAATAGATTTATTTAATCCCGGAGTTTCTTAGCTCTTGGCAACATATGAATTCTATGGGCCAAATCCTGCTCATAGAAAGATAATGGGCATTGCACATAATTATCCAAGATCACAAATTGACTTTGTGGTTTTTAGTGGCATTTAGCAAACTGAGCCAGATGAAACACAATTAGATGCTGAGGCAGGTGGTTCCTAGGCAATATGCTATAATGCCGCCTTAAAAGTGTGTAGTTATGTACAAATAGGTAACCTTGTGGGGAACATGGAGTAATATATCATTCCTTGCAATCCCCATAGCAACTGCAGTTCTGCATGTAATTGGAGCTCAATACCGCGGGTTTACTATTTGATAAGCTATCTCATACTCTATCCAAACTGACAGAGATCCTTGCACCTTCAGAATGTGGAAGCAGGAACGACCAAGAAGCTTAGCTAAGTAGCACTTACTGTATACTATTACTGCGCCAGGGGTCAGAAATACAGTGATAAATAAAATGAGTATTGCTCAACATTTTTCAACCTATTTTCTCCTCTATGAGTTTATTTTGGCCTTGACTACCCAGAGGAGGCTGAAGCCCATGCCTATGGCAGATGTAAACCTGAAATTCTCAACTCCTTGCTTCTTCCATGAAGGTCTCCATCCCTCCGTGCTAATGAGTTGAAACTGGAGTTTAGGAATGTGTTTTCGTTGGTTAGGTGGGGAAAGGGAAATGGTAGAGGAGGGCTAAAGGACAATGCTGTACTTTTTCAGGTAAAGAAATTCTCTTCAATAGGCTGCTTTGACACTGAAAAGGGGAGTGGATGGAGCAGTTGAGTGGAAGGAGAAATAGTAACCTGCACCAGGGCAATTTGTGCTAGAACAAGGATCCTGCAATTCTGCAACCAGTGGAAAAATAGGTGTATAACCCCGTCTGCCAGCCTGAAAGTCTGTTTCCACTTCAGGATTAATTAGTATCAACGTTTTACCAGAAATATGTTTAAAAAAAAACTCATCAGAGTTGTCCTGCTTTTCCTTGTTCAAGGAACCCCGTGGGATTTATGTCAACAGTGTTTCGTATCTTTCAGGCGAGTTGGAAATATTAATAAAAAGCATGTTCTTAATGAATTTTTCATTTTTATGTAGCTGTAGTATTTTCCATGAATGGAATTGATTAAATGTATATATAAATGTGATTTAATATTTCTACCTATAAAACATTTTCCATAAGCATACACAAAGCAGGAAATTTTATTAGACTATTATATACGTATCCTGACTTTAGGGTGGTTATCTTCTACTTTCAAGATTAATATCTCCTGTGCTTACATTAAGTGGCTCTACAGGAGATTATTTGACCAGACGATGTGACTAGTGATTTATAAATGTTCTCTTTCTATTAAACCTGCCTCACAGATACAGCCCACTTTTGTTCTCTCCTGTTCTGCAGAACTTTGAAGGGCTGGTTCAACATTCCTGCGTTCTCAGCTATAATTTCAGTCTTTCCGCCAAAGCAGTTTTATTTCCTGACAGTCACTACAGCTTATGAAAGCCAATGCTACTGGGAAAATAGTCCAAATGCACAAGTTATGCAGTTGTGGAAAATAGGGATTAATGAAAAAGGGGCTGAAACCAAGTTCGCTTCCCATGGCTATTTCAGAAGTTCTGGCTTTCCTATGGAACTCCAAGTCAGTGGTGATGGCAAAAGCAAAAAAGAGCAAACAGAACTTTAGAAAAGCAAATGACCAAGAGGATTGTTATTCAGAAAATAGTTAAATACTAATTGTGCTTTGTGGATTTTCATTTTTCACTCAGAATGAATGGGCAATGTTTAGAGGATGGGTAAAGGGGATATCCTGACAGTGATGCAGTGGAAATTCCTCATTTCTCTTTGTGTTTCCAATCAGTCTCCCTCTATCTAATACAAGATTCCTTAGAAAGGTTTCACAGCTGTGTGTCCTTTGGACACAGGACATGTTCTGACATGTAGTTTTACCTCGTGCAGCCCGTGGCAGCCAGCGCCACCTAGCTCCTACATATACTCAACTCAACAATTTTCCAAATCATTAAATTCAGGAACAGAGTCCTCCAGGAAGACTCAATAGATTCTCAGTCTCATAGATTCTGAATAATGAAAATCAAAACAGGAGCTGGGATGGCCAAACAGCTCTGAATAGTTGTCAGGTAGAAAGACACATTCTCTAAGTCTGTGAAACTTTAGGTAAGACTTACAAGGTTTCTTAAAGTGTTTATTGCCTTGCCTTTTATTTGACAAATCTTTGTGTGCCAAGTAACCAGACAATATGTCCGGAGGCTTAGCTACTAAGTTCTGAATTAGGAAGCATTTCTAAGAGAGTCTTTATAGAGTCACGCCCAGGGGCTGCTTTCCAATGAAGGAGATCAGAATAATGTCACTCGAAATATAACACTTTGGTATAAGAATTACTCTGAGCTGGAGGCAATTGAGAAAAAGCAGAAACAGAAGAGCTCTCGGCTTTCACCCTCTCTCCCCCAAAAAATTCCCCTTTTGTAGGTGTTAAAAACTTTAGATAAATTACATTTAATAAAGTTTAACTGAGGAAAGAAAGATTTGTGACTCTAGCTGCTTCCAAACCACAACAGGTTTAGAGTGACTCTAAGGATGTCACATGGTCCAATAACATTTGTGAACAGAGAAAGGACAGTAACAAACAGAAAACAGAAGTGAGGTGCAGAAACAGCTGAACTGGTTACGGCTCGGCGACTGCCTTCTGTGATTGGCCAAAACTCTTTGATTAGTGCAACAGTAAGTTATAGTCTGTTTACACATAATGATAATTCACTATATTTGGAGAAAACTTTGGGCTAGAATTAAAATAAGTAAGTTGACAGATTTAGGCTGCACTTAATTTAACCAAGGTGCACCTGTTAGATCTGAGTATTCCCTTGGTTCCCACATTCCCAGTGTCAAGAATGGTAGAAAGCTGAGCCAATGACGGAGTGGTCACAGATACAAAGCAATCACACATAGACTACATGTATCACAAAGCAAAAGTATGTCTCAGAGGGAGAGATGGGTCCTTCTCTGTGAGTGCAGAAAGATTCACAAAGTCTCAGCACACACCAGCTTTTAAATGCTTCACTGATTAGATCTACCTTTCCTCTGGTAGGATTGGTTGCCATTTCCTGCCTTTGGGGTGATTGACAGGTTGGGGTTATATAACAGTTTATATAACATGTTATACACACATAACAGATTACATAACAGGTTAGATTATATAACAGCTTCCCTATTATTCAGCTTGCATCTCCCAGAATCCTTCATGTACATTCCACTCATGTTGTGCTAATTAGATGTTGATGAGCTCCAGGTCAGTTAGAGGTCAGGGAACCCTTACTGTGTATGTTTCCAACAGAGAATTTGGTTCCTAACTGCAATTTGGTTCTAGCTCTCCACCCTTGGCCACTTCCTTGCCACCTGTTTACCTCCCACCAGACCTAACACACCCACCTCATTCTTACCAGAAGGAAGAAAACAACCTTTATATGAGATAGAAATAGCAATAAGATGATTCTCTATAAACAAATGTTAATAAATAACCAGTATTTATCCTTGATTTTATCCATTTATTTACCTTTCCCCTGTTTACCACCAACTAGAAGCCAAACCCATTTCCTTTGCTAGTCACTTGTCCACATGTTATCACCCTTTGTTAAAGTGGTATATAAACCCTCCAATTTAACTGCTACTTTAGGTTTTTCACTTCTTTTCCTTGAAGCCCCTATGCACTTAAAAATACTAACATTAACTCCAGGTAAACATAAAAGATGCAAAGTCTCCGTCTTTTTATGGCTCAATAGTATTCCATGGTATACATATACCACAGTTTGTTGATTCATTCATGGGTTGATGGGCATTTGGGTTGCTTCCACAAGTTGGAAATTATGAATTGAGCTGCAATAAATATTCTAGTGCAAATGTCTTTGTGGTAAAATGATTTTTATTCTTCTGGGTAGATACCTAGTATTCAAAACTAATATAAAACCAACATATAAACAATTTGCTTACCTGAACAATAAAACACAAATGCAGTCTAATACATTTGGGGCAAGAGGAGGAGGGAGAAGGAAGGAGGACGGGGAGGATGATTGACAGAAAGAGGGAGGTCATTTGGCAGGATCTCACCTAATGGCACAATGTATGGGTGGTTACCATGACCCCTAGGTGAGGGGTTTTTTACAACTGGACCTATACCTTGGAAGTGAGAACAATGTAATCCAGAAATTTTTACCCTCATATTAAGTTGAAATTAAAAAAGAAACAGTAGGTGGAATCATTTCACCTACTTAATGACTAAATTATATCTCCTATGCACTCATATCATGAGAAGAAATATAATTTTCAAACAAAATCTTACAGGGAAGCATGTCAAACAAATAAAAGTGAAGCTGCTATAGTTGAAAAAAATACTAATATCACCTAAAATGCATATGATTTTCTTCTGTCTATCTGTCTTTTGTCAGTTGAATTTGCGTGCTCAGTCACCAAATATAAGACAGTAAAGAAAGAGTTTATCTCCCATATACTTAGATCCAATGATCAACTAGTTATCTAGGGAAAAAGTTATGAGGTAATTTGACCAATCTCAGAGTGTATGCCACCTTTCTGAAGTCTACTTTGAAGAGGGGTTATGCTTTTCATTTTCTTAAAAGACAACAAAGATCTCATCCAAACGTTGTATTCTTTTGTAACAATTTACCAGTATAATGTGAAAAACAGGAGGATGCAGAAGGGTAGACCACATTCATTCTTCATTGTTGGGAACAACTGATTCAATATTTTAGACTCAGTGAATGTTCAGAACATTTAAATGAAATCAATAGAGAGAGCAGTCGTACAAACAGCCTACTTGGATTATCTAGAATGCCTTTTTGTTTGGTTTGGTTTTGGAAGCCAAGACAATATGATTAACAACTGTTAGTTCAATGAGGGAATTTTCCAGATGGTGATGATAATTATGATGATCAATAAATTAGAAGTTGTTCAATACTCACAGGAAGACTTTAATAGACTCCTTGTAGCCTCCTGCAGACATGGACATTTTTAAGGAAACACCTAAAATTACCACAGTTTCCAGCAGTAGAGGTTGGTAAAAGAAAGAAATAGCTCTTATAAGCCTAAAAGTTTTGTCTCTTCATTGAAAAAACCATTTAAATCTATCCAAATTTATGTATGTTTCCTTGGCAGGTAAAAGTCTATCATTCTATGCAGTGGGTGAGAATTTTCCCACCAAAAGGCTTTGATGAAGAACAGAAACTTGAGTTTAAAAATAAAAGAGACAACTGGAATCTAGCAAGAATCTCAAGTTTCAAGATAGTCATTCTTTACTAACAGAGGAGCCAAAGTTAAAAGTCCAACTAAAAGCCCATGGAATTTCCATCAATGTCTTTTTGGTTTTTTGTTTGTTTGTTTTGTTTTGTTTCTAATTTTGTTTTTTTTTATTTTTTTTATTGAATCATAGCTGTGTACATTAGTTCAATCATGGGGTACAGTGTGCGGGCTTCACATGCAATATGAGATATTTTTATCAACCTGATTGACATAACATTTATGAGATTTTCTCATTTACTATGTGAAAACATTTTTGATCCATATTTAGGAGTTTTCTCCTGACCCTTCAAATATGTACCACACATGTGATCTCTAGAATGGAAGAAAAAGCATCCAATGTATTCATCCCCTAATATGAGACAAATTCTTTATCGTTCAAGTGAAGGAGGACCCTGATTTAAGTGATTTGGGGAAGGATTCAAGGAGGCAGGTTTTGCTCTGGCTTAGATGCTGTCAGAAAGGTGGATGATTCTATCTTTACCCTTGAAGCCTGTGGCAGGGAGCTGAGGTAAAGAAGGCACAGGCACTGGAGAGAGGGACGCCTGACCATTTTTGTGGATAAGAAAATGGTCTTTTTGTTTTGGATCTTGCTATCCATCCTGCTGTTTTGTTTGTTTCTGTGCTCTAACGTGATTATGGAGAGGTGTTTTCGTTTCTGACTCATTCCATTAGGTCAACAGCGAGATCTTGCCTGATGGGGCTGTTCTGTGAAAGTGCTATGTTTTAAGGGCTGCTTTTATTTTTCTTTCTCAAATTCGTAAAAGACACAACATGATACTAAATAGTATTTTAGATAAAGAATCTAGGTAGCCTGGGCAGTGCCTGTGGCTCAGTGAGTAGGGTTCTGGCCCCATATACTGATGGTGGCGGGTTTGATCCCACCCCGGCTAAGCTGCATCAAAAAATAGCCGGGTGTCATGGTGGGCACCAGCAGTCCCACCCAGGGACTCTTTGGAAGAGAATTACCTAAGCCCAAGAGCTGGAGGTTGCTGTCAGTTGTGATGCCATGGCACTCTACTGAGGGTGACCAAATGAGACTCTGTCTCAAGAAAAGAAAAAGAAAGAATCTGGTGAGCCAGATTCAGCAAAAGGGCACATAAGCCCATTTAGAAATGTCTTTCTTCTAACTTCTACCGTCAGAAATGTGTAACTACATGAGCCCATCAAGACGTCAACCTGACCGTCTAGAAATAAAAATCTGCACCATTCGTTGAAAAGACTATTCTCCTATTCACACTGAATTGCCTATAAAACTTTGTAAAAAATTATTATAGCTATTTTATATCTTTGTCAACTAGTTTTAACATATTAAGGTCCATTATTATTTTTTAAAGTCAGAAAACTATTTTTGTAAGAATTATTACAAGGTTATGGGGGGAAAGCCCTGATAGAAGGAATGTGATTTTGCAAGCATCTGCTCTAGATTGATTTTTATCAAATCTTTTCCTTCTGGATCATGTTTTCTGGCTTTCTCACATACCTTACTTTCTGGTTTTTTATTGGACGCTGGACAATGTGAATTACACATTGATAACTGATAGATTTTTTTTTTAATGTTGCATTTTCATCTGATGCACAGTTAAGTTATTGGAATCATTAGACCATTTCAAGGCTTGCTTTTAACCAGCATTATGGTGGATCTGGAAAATACCAGGCTTGATTTAACCACCTGGAAAAACCTGAAACCTGACTAAATCTGGTTAAATGAGATCTTCCAACTGCAGCCTGTGGGAACACAAATTATTTTGTCTCACGTGCTCATTTCCAGTGATTCTTTCCCTGGGGTAAGGCCTAAGGTCATTTGTTTTGATGCGTGTGCAGATCAGGAATCAGCCAAAGACTGTAAGGACTGCTCTTCTCCTAAGATCTCTAGGTAAAAAAAAAAAAAAAAAAAATCTGTCTTCTCTCTCTTTCCCTCTCTTTCTCTCTCTCTGGCACCACAATTCCTGCTTCACACTCCACTTTTATGTACTGTATTCAATGACAGTTCCTGGGCTCTGCTTGAGTTTCCTCTCCCTGAGCTGCAACCTGGAAGCTGCCTTTAAACAAGAAGCTAATGCAACACTTGCTTTGCTCGGACCTCATAGTTCTGCATGGCCTAATGTCCAACATATGAAAACTATCACTATTTCAAGTGGGAAAGCAAACCTGAGATGGGTTCCAGCAGCCTCATGGGTACCAGCTGCCTCATCACCCCCATAAGATGGATACCACCTGCCACCAACATGCACCAGGAGGCTGTGTAAGATAAAAGATGAAAGGACAGGAGGGAGGAGCCAAGATGGCGGCCTGTAGCCAGCTTTCTGCAGACGCTCCTGTCCAGAAGGAGAGTTAAAGGACAGAAATTTAGCGAGAAAGCCAACGGTTTGGAGCTGAGCCAAGAGACAAGATCGAGGAACGCACATCAACCCTGTTGGAGCAACCTGCGACCCCAAGAATACAAATAAAAGGTACAGAGCACATCACCAAGCAGACGGGAGTCCCCTCCTCCAAGAGAACAGCTTGCAGTATATGCCATACCTCCATACAACCAAGCGAGCAGAGTTCAGATGTCCTCCCACTCTACCCCACGGGAGAGACCCTCTAAAAACTGGACCTCCTTCCCCTACTAGGGTGCCATGGCACTCTCCTGCCAGGCATAAAGCTGTACAAAACTGTATATATTCTCTACCTGCAAGTTGGAGCTCCCGGCACTCCCCTCCACTCTCACCCTGGGGTTTGGAGGTTTGGAGGTCCCTCCCCCACGGAGTCCAGATTCTTGAACACTTTCTCGAGGGGTGTGGACAGGGCGTGGGGTGCCGCTGGTCTGTGCCCCTCTCCCAGCTTGGAGGCAGTGAGAGAGTGAGCCAAAAAGCGGCTGGCCGGCTGGCTTTGCTAAATTGCGGCCACACCT
>CAUYON010020469.1:0-42456 GCA_963573935.1 Arctocebus calabarensis
GCGCCCGCCACAACGCCCGGCCATTTTTTGGTTGCAGCCGTCATTGTTGTTTGGCGGGCCCGGGGGCTGGATTCGAACCCGCCAGCTCAGGTGTACGTGGCTGGCGCCTTAGCTCGTTGAGCCACAGGCGCCGAGCCTACACACTGACAATTTTCTAACACCATGCACTGCACACAGAAAATAATGGTTCACTGAGTTATGTACATATTCCAAAAGTGGGTACATCTATTTATATAATACAGAAAAATTCATTCACTAATATCACCACCAATCTCATCAGAAAAGACTGACAAGGCTCCAAGCTCATGGTCATGGCTTCAAGTTTCCTAAAATTCTGTTTTTTGCTTAAAAGTTCAAATTTCATTATAGACAATTGTACCATTTCCTGTTTCCTTATAAATGACAGGTTGTTTTTTTTTTCATTTTCAAGAATATTCAAGAATAACTCCATTTGTCATTCTTCTACATAAAAAGTGGCTAGTTCAGCCCAGAATGCAAATGCTTTCCGTTAAGTCCTTGCAGTACTAGTTCTCAGCAGGAGTGCTTTCTGCATACTGCACATTTTGTCGTATAGAATATTAAAAAGATACATACTCAAAAGTCAAGACTGGATAAAATCAATAATTTTTACTACTTCATAGAAGACATTCTTTTTTTAAGTTTCAGACAAGTAGGTTACATTATTGGCATTTGTTAAGCAAAGTCCAAGTTGTGGTTGTGCCCCTCAGCCAGGAGGTGTGCCTGTTAAGTGAGAGTGCCCATCCCCCTCCTTTCTCCTCACTACCCCTCCCCCCACTGGAGTTTAATTGCATTTTTCTCTTGTGTGGGCATGTATTTGTCTGCCGTTTTCATATTAGAACTGGGTATATTAAATACCTGCTTTCCCATTCTTGTGATAATTTACTAAGTAGAATGTTCTTCAGTTCTATCCAGATTAATATAAAACATGTAAAGTCTCAATCTTTCTTATGGCTGAATAGTATTCCATGGTATACATATACCACAGTTTATTAATTCATTCGTGGGTTGATGGGCACTAGGGTTGATTCCACATCTTTGCAATTGTGAACTGAGCTGCAATAAACATTTTAGTGACTACGTCCTTATAGTAAAATTATTATTTTTTTCTTCTGGGTAGACACCTAGTAATGAGACTGTAGGATCAAATGAAGGTCTATTTTTAGTTCTTTGAGGAATGTCTATATTTCTTAACAAAGAGGCTGTATTAGTTTGCTCACCAGCAGCGTGAAAGTGGTCCCTCCGCTTAAAACATCCACGCCAGCATCTGCAGCTGTGAGCCTTTGTGATGTGGGCTGTTCTCTCTGGGGTTAGGTGATATCTCAAGGTGGTTTTGATTTGCATTTCTCTGATGGTTAGAGACAATGATCATTTTTTCATGTGTTAGTTGGCTATTCGTCTGTACAGAAGACATTCTTAAGTGCAAATATTTTTTTAAACTATAGGGCAGTGGAGAATGTGATGACCACTCGTTTGGTGCAATTTGGGGCCACTGTCTTGATTTGTGCTAAAGCTGTAGCATTATCACCCACCATTGCTTTTGCACAATCAGGATGGGTAAACTGCGGATCAGAGAACTGAAAACCCCCAGAATTCCCACCTAGTAAAAAGCAAAGCCAGGACTTGGATTCCCAGCCCAGTTCCCTTTCCATCACACCGCACAGCTGCCCTTCCCAACTCTTCTGGATCCTACACTGGTGTGAGGCTTTCAGAACAAAATGGTGCTGCTCAGGCCTTGTACACCACATGTCAGAGAACAGAGTGCTACTTGGATGGCAGCTTTCTGCTTCTAAATAAGAAGCTTGAGCCTCTGGGACAATCCTAAGTGATTATGTCAGACCTCAGCAAAAGTTTAAGATTCTGAAATAAAAGTTTTATAATATAGGAAAATGAAATGCCAGTATCCTTTTAGTGCCACCATTTCACCCCATTAACAACAGAAAGTAATGATCATAGCTAACATTATTTTTAGCATTTAAAAAGTACCAGGCACCATTCTGAGTTAACTTTTCAAACCTTGAAAATAACACTATGAGACAGACACTATTATTATCCTCTTTTTAGATATATGAAAACTGAGATACAGAGAGGTTATATAATTACCCAAAGTCACATAGCCAGAAATGGCAGCGCCAGGACTCAAACCTGGGCCTCTGAACACCAAATCTGGTGCACCTGATGCACCATTTCCCAGTAAACCCAGACTATAATCTTTCATCACCCTGTGTGCCCTCCAAAACCAGGACTACAAAATGCTCCCGCCCTTCTAATGAGTCCATCCCGCATGTGACAATACCCACTGGTACTGAAAACAACTCAGTCACCCCTAGTAACTTATGATGTAACTGGAAGTCATCATTAAGAATGAGCTTTTTAAACTCAGTGCAGGCACTGGTTATACCAAGGCTTAATCAACCTAAAAACTGAACTGCAAGAAAAAAAGAAGTTAGTTTATGAGCTCTCTGGGCAGTGAGACTCCTATTTCCTCCTTTATTCCTTTTTGTATTCCCCTAAGCACTCCATGTGCTATTGTGAACTTTACAGGCATTTAATAAATGCTGGTTGATTAAGTAAATGGAAAGCTCAAGAGAATTTCAGGCAAATTAGCTTTGGAGACACTCCATTTATTAGGAATCTGCTTGACAAAATGTCATATCCACAAATCCTTTCCAACACTTATTACTTAATTTTCAGAGTGCCCCTCCACCTCCCCTCAGGGACAGAGGCAGGGCGGAGAGTTGTATTCCCATTTTGACAGGTGAGAGAGACTGAGATGTAAAACATCTAACAGCCCTTTGCCATGGCAACCCAGCCCAGCCAGCCGAGGAGCCAGTCACAATTAGGCTTTGGGCGTGGGTCTCAGTATCAAAAGAGGCTCATGCCAAAATCCTGGCCTCCTACATGACTGACCCTTTTCAGAAGAGGGAGGAGGTTCCCAACATGAAATAAAATGCTTAGCTAAACATAAAGGAAGGCTGCCAAACACAGTTAGGTCATTGCATTTGACTTTGAGAGAACATTCTGTTCACGCTATCAACCTGCATTCACTTTCAGCATACTTCACCATAAATACTTCAGACTATCCAGGAAATATTTTTTATCTTAATAAACTCAATGCAAAGCATAATCTAAATCAGCTTGCACATTCTTGAGTCGGAGCCACAAACTCTGTTTAATAAAAATCAGCCGAAATAGCAGGGGACTCCTGAATAACCACGTTGGTTCTCTGAGCATGGCTGTTGGGAAGTCGTGAACACGCAAGGCTGGATGGGGGAGCAGGAGGCAGGAAGCTGGGGGTGTGGAGGGAGCCTGGGACCGCTAGATGGCCACCTGCTGGGTCTTAGTTCCCACCAGTTCCCGGTGGACAAGACTGGACTGAGTGGGTGCTCAGCTCCACGTCCAACTCACCTCTTACCTGCTGTTCCTCAGCCTCTCTCAGCCTCATTTTCCTCAAATGGAAATTGGGGCTCATCATTGTACTTCCCCATTATAGATTCTGTGGGATTAAATGAGAATCTGGAACATCCAAAGTGTGCCAGAAAAAGACAAAAACAGAAAAGTGACTGCCTGGGTCCCACACCTAGAGGTTCTATTAATTGACTGGGGGTAGAGTCCAGGCACAGCCTTTTTTGGATCCTCACAAGTGACTCTCCCCTGTGGTCCAGAGGACAATTGGCTCTGCAATTACACACCACTTCCTAACCACCCACCCTGACCCTGCTCCCCACAGACCCCCCGAGGACTCTCCACTGAAGTCCTGGGTTTGGAAGAAGAAACTCTGAGAGACATTCTGCTCATTGCCTTACGGGTAAAGAGCCAAGTGACATCTCCAACCCAGAACTTTGCCATGAACGTTAGGTACCCAATTAGGTACAGAGATGTCACGATGAGGATAAACATTTTATGTCACCCTCGGTAGAGTACTGTGGCATCACAGCTCACAGCTACCTCCAACTCCTAGGCTTAGGCAATTCTCTTGCATCAGCTTCTCAAGTAGCTGGGCCCACAGGCACCTGCCACAACACCTAGCTATTTTTTTGTTGTAGTTTGGCAGGGGCCAGCTTCAAACTTGCCACCTTTGGTACATGGGGCTGGTGCCCTACTCAGAGCCACAGGAGCCGCCCTTTTCTTTTCTTTTTTAAACAGAGCTCACTCTACCCGTTGGTGGGGAGCCGCGCTATCACAGCTCACAGCAACCTCCAACTGCTGGGTCCATGTGATCCTCCTGCCTCAGCCTCCCAGGCAGCTAGGACTACAGGTGCCCACCACAATGCCTGGCTATTTTTAGAGATGGGGTATCGCTCTGGCTCTGGTTGGTCCTAAAAAGCATTTGCTGCCGAACAAGCTGCCGCAGATAAGAGGACGTGATGGTTAAGCGTGGAAAGAAGAGAAGGGCTGTGCTAGGTCCTGAGCATACAGGTCCTGACAATAATACTCATGGTTTCTTGGGAACCCAAGTACTGATGCCTCGAGCTGAACTTGGGCTACTGACCTCTGAGGAATGGCTTTAAAGAGGGTCCACTAGACAAAGACAACAAATGGCTTAGGAAGTAGCTCCTTTGCGGGGAGCCAACATGCGCACTGGAGGGGAGTCTCTGCACATGCGTACTTGGAGCAAAGCGCCCTCAATCAGGATTGGCGGGAAAGCACAGCGTCAATTCCCGGGGAGCAGAAATTGCTCCGTCCTTCCTGGGGAGCACAGTAGGGGCAGAGCAATTCTAGGGACCTGAAGAAGACTTTGCTACCTAGAGGCCTTTTTAAAGGAATAGATCATTTTTTTTTACAAGTAGGCCAGTTATGTGTAAATGACTCTTAAAAGCTCAGGGAAACTATTTTTTCCTCTCAAGTAAAGATCTATGCATAATAAGAAGGGCTGCCCCCCAGCATTTGGATTGCTATAATTAATAAAGGCAAGAATGAGAAGGGAATGGGGGTTGGGCACAGATTCTATACATACTTTATTTATGAGGTTGGGCAATGAAGTTCGCACACCCACTCATGGAAAAGTGTTACACACTCCATTGCCGAATATCACTTCAGTCACCTTCAAAGTGCTCCCCTTGGCCGTCTGAGGACCACAGTGACCCTCAGCAAGGAGATGTGTAGCCCTTTTTCTAGGATGAGTTCACAAACTGCCTTGTCAGACCTCATATGACAACAGCTCTGATGGGCATTCCAGAAAAAGAGTTTCAAAACTGTTTTGAAGGGTGAACTATGGGCTGACACTGGTGCATAGCCCCCCAAGGGGAATTCTTTGAAGCTGACTGTAATGATATTCAGCAACGAGGTGTGAGGTTTTCTACAATGAGTTTGTGAATTTAAATGCCCAACCTCATATGGCACTGTATTTTAATCTCACCAAACCCCTGTGATGCATGAAGCCTAGGTTCATTATGGCTAGGACTGGAACTCAGTTCTACTAGACACCCTTATTCTGCCCCTACTTCCACCTTATCCCCTCCTAACCAGGTATTTTATAACCTTACCGTCATTGAGAACTGCTTCTACTATTAGCTCACCAGAATCCACCCAGAAGACACCTCACACCACAGATTCTGCGAGCTTTACTGGCCACTACCAGCTAGGTTACTCTAGAGCAGCGGTTCTCAACCTGTGGGTTGAAACCCACAGGAACTGGATTAAAGGGTTGCAGTATTAAAAAGTGCTACACATCCCATTGCTGAAGATCACTGTGGTCCTCACTGCTCTAGAGACTTTTTTTCTAGTTACAAGTTTTTGTAGATGTTATAAATTGAATGACCCATATGTTCAAATCTTAACCCCTAAGAGTGACAATATGAGGGGTGGAGCCATGGGAGATGATTAAGTCAAGAGTATAGGGCCCTCATGAAACTTGTGCCCCCATAAAAGGGAGCTCAAAGAGACCCCTTGCCCCACCATTATGTGATGACACAGCAAGAGGAGAGCTGGCAGTGAGTCAGGAGGGGCCTCACTAGAACCTGACCAGGCTGCCACCCTGATCTTGGACTTCCAGCCTTCAGAACTATGAGCACTTAATTCCTGTTGTCTGTGAGTTACCCAGTCTATGGTAATTTGTTATAACAGTCAAAAAGACTAAGATCGGAACTTGTCTTTTTTTTATTAAATCATAGCTGTGTACATTAATGCAGTCATGGGGTACAGTGTGCTGCTTTTATATACAATTTGAAACATTTTCATCAAACTGGTTAACATTGCCTTCACGGAATTTTCTTAGTTATTACATTAAGACATATTCTACACCTAGTAAATTTCACGCATACCCTTGTAAGATGCCCCGTAGGTATGGTCCCACCAATTACCCTCCCTCTCCCCTTATAGGGGAGCCTACTTCTTGGGCTATAATTGGGTTATAGCTTTCATTAGAAAGCTATAAATTGGTTTCATAGTAGGGCTGAGTGCATTGGATACTTTCTCTTCCATTCTTGAGATACTTTGCTAAGAATATATTCCAGCTCCATCCATGTAAACATGTAAGAGGTAAAGTCTCCATCTTTCTTTAAGGCTGCATAATATTCCATGGTGTACATGTACCACAATTTATTAATCCATTCGTGGGTCGATGGGCACTTGGGCTTCTTCCATGACTTAGCAATTATGAATTGAGCTGTAAGACAGGAACTTTTGAGATTTAAGTAACCAATTTATTTTACCTCATTTTTCAACCATTTTTATTTTGGGGGGAGGGTATCACTTTTGTTATTTCATATTTTTCACATTGTGCATGTTTCATTTAAATTTAAAAATAGTGGGACTACTTAGAGGCTATCAGCAGTAGCATACTTAACTATCAGGGCAATGACTTTGATATAATCAACTCTTCTAACTGAAATTTTGGACATACAAGTATCTGACTTAAGAGTTGGTCCCTTAGTCTTGGAGAAGTAACCCTGATCTTGTTTCTGACTTTCTCATCCATCCCAACTTTAAAATGATAGTTTTTTTTAACTAAATCCCCAACTTCATCTGAATACTAGGATGATAAGAAATCCTAAGAACTCTTCACATATTGGTATATCTACATTCTAAGAAGGCACCTGCAGCTTTTCCCAGCTCTGTGAAACCAAATAATAAAAACAAAACCACAGCTATTCCCCTACTTCCCTATAACTTAGTAAGATTCACTTCGTGAGCAGGGCAGAACACTAGTGAAGTCCCTGTCTCCTAAATGTTCTCTTTTGTGAATGAAGTAGTTTTGCTCTCAAATTTTAAACCACATTCCTCAATTATTAGGGATTATCTGCTCTGTTGCTTTAAGAAAATAGAAATGATCACTGAGAAACGTGGAGATGAAAGCTAAGTGGGCACTATTTTCTTAGTAGAAGGAGGCACAAGCCAATCCAACACACAAAACTATAAAACTCTGGGGATCTGACAGTGCCTTTTCATTGATGTAGTTCCTTAAACCTATCTAACTAGAGCAGGCTTGCCAAAAACAGATGCATAAAATGTTTGATGAATAGATTGGCAAGTGGATTTAAGCATCGCTGCTCAAAGCTCTCTCATCCTGGCTGCAGAACCAGGCACATAAAGAGACAACCAGGATAAAACATGATCTGAGTGTGTTCAGGGTGATAACCTGGAGAGGGGGACTGAAACTATCTGACAAGCCAGAGGTGTCAGGGAAGTAACACTTAACAACTCGGGGGACTTTTCAAAAGGGGGTGACATGGCCTTTGTCCTCCAGAAGCCCCTTGAGATCTTGAAGGTAAGAGGAGATATTTCAGAGACCTCATCTGAAAGCACGAGTTGGAGTGAGAGCAAAAGCTGAGCTTGTGATCAAGATGTTGAGTGTAAAAGGAGCTGGGGAGAGAGGGACACTGAGATCTAAGTGGGGCAGCCAGGGTTCCTGTGCAGGGAGGGTGGAGGGGCCAGGCTGTGCCCTGACTTTCATCAGGCAGAGGGGGTGAGACCCAGCACAGAGTAGGGAGGGAGAGAACGCCCAAATTTCCTGTGGACAGTGCAGGCATTTAGAGGAGGAAAGAAAAGAGAAGAAGAAACAAAGGAAAAATAAGCAGATGCTTTCTAAACACCTATGTAGGCACAAGAAGGGTACCTATCCCATCTCTCCTGGACTGCACAAAATAGTGATGGAAAGAAACCTATAAAGATAATCAGAGCAAGGGAAGATTAAAGAAAAGGACTGTTTCATGCTCAGGAAGGAGTGATCATGTCTATCACTCCATGTGGAAATCAGGGAAGGCTTGAGAGGAGCAGGTGCTTGAGCTGGGCTTTGATGGAGGACTGGGGAGGGGGCGGGGGGGCAGAGAGGGCAGGAGCTGTGCAGCTGCAGGGGAGAGTGGGGCACATAGCCTTACACCAGCCTTGGTGATGCGTCCCATGCATATCTGCTGAAGACTCCACGGGGCACTTCCCACATCTTCCTTACTTCCCTGTGTTTCTCCATGGGGGTCACCACTGACATTTTATGTGGGAAAGCCCCTCTCCTTCCCAGTTGCTAGCACATGGTAGGTAGGACACCTAAGCTCCCATAAGTAAATGTCAACTGTCTCCCCTAATCACAGTGACAACTAAAATAGCATCACTCATACCCAACTACTGAGCCCCAAGGCATCCTTTACATCACAATGGTAGTAGCCATCATGTTAATTTAATGCATCTAAACTTTTTAAAAACAAAACTGCCTTTGGAGATGTGCTCATGGAGGCTCCTAGCCACTCCTTTTAGTACAGTGGTTCTTAACCTGTGGGTCATGACCCCTTTTTAACAATGAAAATACACTGCGGCATTAGGAAGTTTGATAACCACTCCAGGTCAGCTTAGGAAGGGACTCTGCTTTCAGGGGATGGACATTGGGGAAATGCTCTTCCCTGGGCAAGGACTAGATTGAGCAAAGGCTCAAAGGCATGAGAGTCTAGAGCAGGTCTGCTTTCAGGGAGGTCAAGCAGTGTACAGGAAGGCAGGTAAGACAGGCTGGGCCAGAGTAAAGCCAGGAGAGCCCTGAAGGCAGTCCTGAACAAATCTGAGCCTCATCTGGTCAGCAAAGGAAGGCTTTCAGCAGTGCCGCGGCTCAGAGCTGGGCTCTGGGAAACAGGAGCTGATCCCGCAAGGCTGGGGGCAATCTCTGGTGAGGAGCTGTGGATGGAGATGAGTATTCGCTAGGGTTCTGCCTATTTCTTCCTCTCCAAGTAGATACAACCTCAGACACCCAGGAAAAAGCAGATGCAGGCTTCTGATGATGGATTTCCACCCAAAGTCACAATAAAAGGCTGAATATTTAGGCCTCAGATTTCTTTACTATTAAAAAAATAATGCTTCAATGTCTACTCTTATATAATTTTCCCCTCTTGCATTATTTCCTTAGGTTAGACTTCTAGACATGTCTCTTACTCCTTTCTGGGAGGACTCAAGGGTGCCCACTTTTTCCAGAGTCCTCAAGCAGTTCCCAGAACACAGACAGATGCTGCACAATCCAGTGAGACCTTGACCCACCTGCTCCCCCACACTGATCCTCAGTCACTGAAGTCATTGGAATGGAATGGATATAGCTGTTAGTGAAGCCAGAAACTAGCCTGTCTGGAAACCACAGCTTCCAACCAAAAGGCGGCCCCTGGATGCCAAAGACAAAGTGTTCATTTCTGTTGTATCTCCCACGTGTGAAGAAGTATAAAGCAGAGAGATAGAAACATGTCTGCAAATTCTTTGACATTCCTTCCATCAAAAGGTAGCTGTCCTTGCACCTGGTAGGGCTTCTGTGACTACCTGGAAGAAGAAACTGTAGCAGAAGTGACACTGTATGAGTTGCTTCAGAAGTCAGGCTAGAAAAGCCTTGGAGAAGTCCCTCTGAAGCCTCAGAGAGCCTTCAGCCACCAGCCATTCCTAGGCCAGCATGTGAGAGAGTTCTTGGAGGCAGAAAAATGAGATGCCCTTGAGAGTCCCAGACGCTCCAGCCTCTAGTTGAGTGAATCTTCTCAGCACAGATACCACACATGTGAATGGCGATGTCTTTAAGATGACCTCACTCCCACCCACCATCTGACTGCCATCACATAGAAGCCCAAAAGCAAGAACCTTCTAGCTAATCCCAGGCAACTCCCAGAATCAGGAGATAATAATAATACATTATTATTATTTAAAGCCATTAAGTTTGGAGTGGTTTGTTAGCAAGGGTCCCTGCTGTCAAGGAGCTCAAGGGAGACAGGACAGCAACATAGATTATCAAAGATAACAGTGCCAAAAGAAAGGCATGGAGAATATCTGTTGGAGTATATTCTGGGAGATTCTTGGATGAACTTCCTATGATGATGGGCTATAAAGGTAGATACCCTCCAGAGGGGAACCCCATAGAACAAACAAACAAATATGCTTAAAGAACTTTGGTTCTACCATACCATCAGTTTATTGAAGACAAAAAAACATTTATCCTAGTACCTGTCATGTAGAAGGGCTTATTCAGTTTTAATTAGTGGGTGGATGGATGGATGGAAAGGTGGAGGGATGGAAGGTGGAGAGATAGAAAGGTGAATGAATGGAAAGAAGGATGATGAGGGAGGGAGGGAAGATGGATGGATGAACGGAAGATGGATGGCAGGTACCAGGAGCCAGCCTAGAAAGAACAATTAATGAGTAAGAACATTCATCTATATGTTTACTTGGTCATCTCTATAATAAAACAAATAATAGGCTGGGGAGAGAGTCAGTATGTCTTTGTTATGACTCTTTCATTGCATATAACAAGAAGTAACTCAAGCCTGTTTAAAAAGATGAGGCGGGATGGATGAGGTAGTATGCAAGGGTTTCTTGTGGAACTCTGACAAGGAATCTGGCCAGGCCTTGGGAGGAACAGTAACCAAGAACTGGAAAGGTGTAGGCAGCCAGGTGAGGAATTTCTTTCCACACGCAGTCTCTGATTCTATGAATCGCTTAAATCCTTCTCTGCCAACCAGCTTTGCTGGCTTCTACAAGCACACAGTACACAATGTACTCTTCACACACACCGCACCCTCCCATTGATCTGACACTATCAGCAACTTACTTTAGTGGACACTAACTGGCTGTCACTGATTCTGATTCTGGCCCAGCCTGGGTCAGAAGTCTTCTCTCTGGTCCAGTCAACTCACCAGATGGGCAAGGTGACAAATTCAAAAACAGCTGCTAAAGGCCCATCTTGCTGGGTCATGGGCACAGTTATCAGACAGCAGGGTTATCGTCTATACAAAATCTGAAAGAATGAAATGACAGTTCTGTGTGGATTATTGATAAGGATGAGAATTCTCAAATAAGTGTCGTCTTCGAGTACACTAAAATCCTTTCTGAAGCCACTTCAGAAACTCTCATGAATTTCAGGACAATCAGTTTATTTTCTAACTCATCTCGGTCCCACAGTGTACTTCTCTTCTAGCACATTAGGATGGCTCCGTGGAACATTTATGACATGTAGGCTCATGAGGAGACCTCAAGCTCTGGGCTGCGGGTGCATGCAACATCTCTCAAAAGATGCAATTTAAACAACTTTAACAAATGCCTCCACGGAACTCCCATGCCAATATGGGAAGCTACTGAGGATTTACATGTCATTTTAAAAGTCACTCTACTTGTGGATGGCCCAGCTGGAGAAACAGGTCAAGCTATTAGAGAGAGTCCATGGAAAAGGTAGGCGCTTCAAGATTAATGCTATTGAATAAAGGAAAAGCAGGTATTTTTGACATTTTGACAATCACTTTAGGGTCTGGTTCTTATTAGTTCCATTTTTGCCTCCTAAAAGCCTTATTTTTTTTTTCTGAAAACGTCAGGAAATTTGGAACAGAAACTTACAATAAAACACGTCCCCTGACCCTCTGATCTATCAATCTTTCAAATAAACAAAAATACTCAGAGAAGCCTAGAAGAAGGTATGTCTTGGTAGTTACCTGGTATTAAGAACCATATTGGTCCTCACCTAACAATTTGTCTTTTAGGAAATCTGAGTAGAATGAAGAGAACAAGAAGGAATTGGAGCATGTGGAGAATGAGTGTGTATGTGTGCATGTGAGAGAGAGAGAGAGAGAGAGAGAGACTCAGGAAGTCATTTTCACTCTAAATGCTTTCAAATTTTACAGATGCCAAACAGGACACTCTCTTTCATATTTTTTTCTTCAGTCATTCCATTTTGCAAGCTACATTATTCACAAATGAGACATTCAAGAAACACAAATTCTGAAATAAAAATGTGCACACCACCAGTGAAAAGGCAAACAAAAGCAGCTAATGTACTGTGGCTAAAAAAATTTTCAAACAAAGTGGCAGTAATTTACTGCCCTGCTCTTAGCTGGACCCCATGAACGTAATCAGAACCCCCAGGACTGATGGAAAAGTGTGATTTACAGTAAGTCTCAGGATAATAAAAGAAAATGAAAAAGCAAATTGTGCATGAACATGAAAGCTGTATTTCTTCCGCTGTCAGCAACTGAATCAAATTTCCAGGCAGAATTTCAGGGTGAAACTTAGAAGTCCCTCAAGAAGCAGACTATGAGTCAACCAGCATCCCATTTTGGACACTGATCCAGCCATCTGAATGACATAATTAATATTTAGAAATAACAGTGATTAGGAGAATGTATACTGTACCATCTGAGTAGTAACAAAGAATTAGGTAGACCCAGGTCTGAGTCCTGATGGTGCCAGTTGTTCTCACATGTCCTTGGGCAAAATATTCTATATCTATAAGTTGTCATGATGCCTGTCACCTCTGTGTATGGATTAAATGAGATACAGCGTGATAAACATATGAGCCTCAATACATTTAGTTACCAATTTTAAAGTAAAAAATACACTTTGAGGAATGAATTAGAATAGCTCAGGCACTTAGAACGGTATCTGGCGCACTGTACAGTCTTATGTAAGTGTTTGTCACTTTTATTTAAAATAATACAGCAAAACTTCAGTTGATCAGACTGTTTAGACAACAAGATGACGAAATGAATTTATTTTCTCATAAAAACCTCCAAACCAGTGTTCAAAGTTCTTGAAAATATGTGTGAAATGTGTTAGTCTCTGGGAGGCGCCTGTGGTTCAAGGAATAGTGCGCCGGCCCCATAAGCTGGAGGTGGCGGGTTCAAACCCAGCCCTGCCCCTCCCCCCAAAATGTGTTAGTCTCCTTTCCAGTGTTAGAATGACATGTTAAATTTTATCAATCTAAAACTTTTTATATTGGCTGGTCTCTGGCTCAGTTGGGAGACCTTGGCTCAGCACCAACTCTGCCCGTCAGCCATGTAATTTCGGGTCTCAGTTTGAGTATTTTCTATGAAATACAGATCACACCTTTCTCCTGGGTTTTGGTCACTATCACATGCAATCTTGTATATGTGATTGTTTTGCAAACAAGAAAACGTAAGGCAAATAAAAGACAGCATAAATATGTTGTTATTCTTTAGGAAACAAAACCTGTTTGCGGGATGTGTGCGCACAGGAATATGAAGATGCAGATTCCACAAGGATGTGGCACTTTTTAAACACTGGTAAAAGAGACATAATGAAATACTATTTTAATCATTTCAGTGTAGTTCAGTGGCATTAAATACGTTCATATTGTTGTACAACTCTCACCATCATCCATCCTCACAGCCTTTTTCATCTTCTTAAACTGAAACTCCATTCCCCTCATGTACGAATTCTCCACCCCCTTTCCTCCCTGGCCCTGGCAACCACTGTTCTACTTTCTGCCTTTATGAGTTTATCTTAGGCACCTCATATAAGTGGAATCATACAAAATTTGCTTTTTAAATAAGCCCTGTATTTCTTAACCTTTTCCATCTTTAACAGCTGAGCACAAAAAACAATGGCAGATAATTGGGAATTTCATTTTATGGGCTTCAAGTCCTTGAGGTTCACGACAGGACTATGATTAAGGAACAATGACAAACCATCCTGATAGCATCCTCTATGCCCTGATGGAGCTGACTGCTCAGTCTGGTCTCCACTGCAATTTTAGGACACTCTGAGAAGCTGTGATGTCATAGATTATGCAGCAAGGACCAGGGAACGGGGCCTGGTCCCATGCCTAACCCCAAAGCACTGCTTGAGCCCGTGTGAATCCTTCTCTTCTCTGGTCATACCGTATAAATTAAGGGACACTGGGCTAAGTGATCCAAAGTCGTGTCAACTTCATACTCAAGTCTTTTGATGTATGATCTCATTTTCTACTGTGCAAGACACTGAAACTCAAGGTTCTCTTTCTCCCCCAACCTCCATCTAGGAACAATATATATATTTTTTACAATGAAAATGCAAGAAGGGGAGGATACGAGGGATGTTTTCCCAGGGAAAGAAAGCTGGGGTATGTGGAGCGGATCAAACTGATTCTGGATATCTCTGAGAGGTAGTGTTAATCAGCTTATTTCTAGTCAGGAAAAAAACAAAACAAGAAAAGAATAGCAAGGAGTTTCACAGCAAATGTCATTTTACCCCCCCCCCCCACACACACACACATGCAAGCAAAGGCTCTGCCCAAATTCAAGGCTATGCCTTCATGACAAGGAAGAGAAGCAGTTAAACCCCATGAATTAGAAGACAGAGACATATGATCATTTTTGTTATTTCAGGTTACACCAAAATACATCCCAGCTCCAGAATTCTAAGGTCCAATTCTACTGAATACAAAAGACAACATAGTCAAATACAAGAAGTCACAGTTCAAAAGGATTTTGCATTTGGAGTGAATAAGCTGCACAAGCTCCTCACCCAAGCTGCAAAAGGAGACTCTCCTGGGCTGACAGGAGCCTGGCTTTGGAAGAAGAGCAATATGACCCAAATTCTTCCCTCCCCTCCCCGGCATCCCCCCACCGTTTTTGGCTAGGGTCAGGTTTGAAACCACCACCTCCAGTATATGGGGCTGGCACCCTACTCCTTTGGGCCACCCTGAATCAAATTCTTTGCAGGGAGACACTTTCACATATGAATCACCCCCCCCCCAAAATGGCAGCTGCCTCAGAGTGCTGGCTACCTACCCCAGAAGCTGACCCTGGGCAGCTCAGTCCACAGGGACCCACCTTCAGGACTCAGGACAGCACTGCTCAGTGCCTCACCTATCTGGCTGGTGCTGGGTGACAGCTCATCACTTCACCACCCCAGACAGAAAAGGCCTTGGTTGGAAAGTACGTCCTCTATTGGCCAGCACGAGGTCAAATTTAATAGTATGGAGCTTTCCAAAGCTCTATCTTCCAAACAGCTTCATAAATACTAATTACCATGACCCAAAACACATGAAATAATGTAATGACAAACTGTAACATCTGTATAAAAGTTTTGTAATATATCTTTTCCACAAAGGAATGAGAGAAGTTAGATTTTATGGATCTATTCCCATTAAATTCATGTCAGGGAGGGAGAATTCCAGAGTCGTAAAATATTAGCAACGAAAGAAAACTAAAGTATTAGTTGTACCAACACCCCAGAGCATTCCTGACATAGCATTTCCCCTCAAATAGTCAGGCAATCAGCTTGTAATCCTCTAGGGCAGTGGTTCTCAACCTTCCTAATACCGCAAACCTTTAATACAGTCCAAAGGGGTCCCGACCCACAAACTGAGAACCGCTGCTCTACAGAAAGGGAGAGAGCTTTTTAACCAAGGAACAGGCGAAGCCTCCTTCCTACATGACCTTATCCTCTGTCTTTTGCTATTTTGGAATGCTGGTGTTCTCATTTATGAGGGACAGAAACTATGTAAGATGCTGAAAATGAAAATCAACTGTGGCAGAACAGCATTTAACAATTATCAACGAGTGTTCATTTCCTTAACCTTTTTCTGGTTGTTTTTATTAAAATGGTCTTCTATATATTCGGCTAAAATGTGTTTCTTTGTAACTTTTATCTGGTGGTCTCGGTTCAAACCTCTCAGGCAACATGGGACCAGTTTTCTGTCTCCTGTAAGGCGTCACTTCCAACACTTGAAACAGTCATAAGGATTTCGGTACTCACTCTTATGCAGTCTAAACCCACACAATGCCTCCATCATTCCTTAGGACTAATGACTATAACTCCAGTCACACACGTTAGGGAGGGCCAATAGAACTGGGAGCAGACAGACTCAGAGCATATTAAGGAAGGGACCTACTTTCGAAGAGCATGAATGTCTAATGCAGTGTGGGTAAGACAAGGGCTAATATATCAGGCTGGGCTCAGGGGCTTGTTCCTGTAATTGCAGCACTTTGGGAGGATGAGGCAGGACGACTGCTTGAGGTCAGGAGTCTAAGACTAGGTTAGATAGCATAATGAGATCCTGTCTCTACAAAAAAATTAAAAATAAGCTGGATGTGGTGGTGCAAGCATGTAGTCCCAGTTACTTGGGAGCCTGAGGAAGGAGAATTGTCTGATCCCTGGGGTTCAAGGCTTCATGAGCTGTGATCATACCATTATACCCCAGCCTGGGCAACAGAGTGAGACCCTTGTTTCTCAAAAATAAAATGAGAAATGACATTTGAGTTCAATAGTCAAGAACCGAAAGGGTTTTAAAAGGCAGAAAGCTTACACTGGGGGGACAGCATAAGCAAAATATTAGAGGAGTGAAATGTGTGAGCTGTTCTAAGAAAGGTGCTATGGACTAAACTGTGTTCTCTTCAGATTCATATGTGGAAAACCTAACCCCCAATGTGACTATATTTGGAATAGGTCTTTCAGGAGGTAACTAAGGTTAAATGAGGTACATGGGGATAGGGGCCCTAATCTGACAAGAATGCTGACTTTATAAAATAAAGTTATAAAATTTAAATAATTATAAAATTTTTATAAAGTAGGAGAAAAGACATTCTTCCTCTCCTTCTCCCTGACTATGTGAAGGCACGGCAAAAACTCAGTGGCCATCTGAAAATCAGGAAAGGAGCCTCACCAGAAACTGACCCCTGCTGGACCTTGATTTTGAACTTTCCAGCCTTCAGAATTGTGAGAAAGTAAATGTCTACCGTTTAAGTCACACAGTCTGTAGTATTTTGCTGTGGCAGCCCTAGCAGACTGCTACAAAGGATGATTTCAGAGGAGAGTCAAAGAGCAAAGGGCAGGGAGAAGGGAGGGGGCGAGATATCAGGACCAACTGGCCAGAAGGAGGCGATGTTAATGGTCAGCCTCTGGAGACAGAGAAACCAACATTCAAATCTCGGTTTCACTGCTTTATTAATTGTGTGACCTTACACTAGTTATTCAACCACCCTGAGCTCAAGTTTCTTCTCTGTTATTGGTGGAAACACACAATACATCAAGGTGCCATTCATGGTGCCTAGCAAGTAGAAGGAACTCTATAAATGTTAGCAAGTGTTATTAATTTATTATTACATTGTTATAATTAATGCTAATCACAATACTAAAACTGAGGCCAGACTTAAGAGTGACACAGAATGTTCAATTATCTGAACACTTCTTAAAGAGCCCTCTAGCTAAAGAATGGTGCATATTACTTCTTCTTAACATTCCTGACAGAAATTACGCCTCCTAGAACTCCAAGAGCTTTTAAAAATCTAATTCTGAACAAAGAAATTCCATTTACAGGAAAATAGCAGGAACTAGAAGAAAAAAATGAGCATTCAATTTTGGCACTCATCTGGGCTAAGGAGGGATGTAGGTCATGGTCAATGTGCCCTTGACTTGCTTCCTGCTTAGCAAACTGTCATTCACACTGTGATACCCAGCTCAAATGTCACCCCCTCCATAAAGCCTCATCCCAAACTCCTCCCACTCCTTCTATCATACACCCACTTCACTGGGTTTGTTTCTCCCCACTAGACTATAGACTGTAAGCACCCTGAGGAGAGATGTGTATTATTTCTGTGCCCAGCACCTGCCACCATGGCTGGCACACAGCTCAACAAATGCCTGCTTAATGAATTAACAGGATGAAATAGGAATGCTGACTTTAAAAAGCTCAGAGAAATAAGAAGATGCTGAAAACAGTCTATAGATTCTCAAAAACAATATCTAATCTGCACACACTTGTGAGGGAGGCAGTCCTCATACCTGCAACGAGACAGGATATATTGTGATGAATGTGTTAGTTCAATGTAAGCATTTCACATTGTATACCAAAGCAGTACACTGAACCCCACAAATACATCAATGTACAAAGTTATGATTTAATAAAACATAATAAAGAAATTTAAAAAAAAAGACAGGATATAATCATGATGGGGGCGCCAGTGTGATAACTAAGAACACGGAAATCAGAGCGGTTAAGTGACTGTCCCATCGTTACTTCGCTAGTTAGTAGACGGATACGCCAGTTTTCTTACAAGGCATTGGGGCTGTGGCTTTAAGTAAAAACAGCTAGTGTGGATATGTCACATCCATGTTTGCAGCCTTCAAGCACTAACAGTACAGAGGACAACAAGCATGACAACAGCTCTTGCACAGCCACTACCCCTGTCGGGTTTGAAAACGTGTCCAGACTCCCCAAGGAAACCCTGTGCTGAGTCGTCCTTGAAAATGTGGACGGTGGAGCCAGGAAAATCTGCATTTGAATTCTGACTCTGCCATTTACTAGCTGAGTCACTTACCTTAAACTTGCTTCCCTGCCTATAAAATGGACATCACCGCGTCCACCTCACAGGATCTTACGGCTCACTGAATGGTGCTTAGAGCGTCAGGTGTGACAGCATTTTCCACACAGGGATTTGCTAATCCCACAAGGAAGTGGGTTCATGAGTAGGAAATGTGTTTTCACCTCTGTATCCTCGGGACCATGGCTGGCACTTGATAAACACCTGTTGAACAAATGAGTGGATGGGAGTGTGTGTGTGTGGAGGTGGTGGTAGTGTTGACATTAGAGTCCTGGGAAGGAGCTTTGCAAGGAGTCTGGCTCTGAGTTCAGAAGACAAGTACATGTCATGGACAGGAAATCCTCACAGGCCAACACGAATTCTACATAACCACAGCCCCATGGCCAGAGCTGGTCAGGCCTGGCACTGGGTCCATAAATAGTGGAACACTTGCCAAAATGCTCAGAAAGTAAGTTAGTCTTGTGGTAAGAGGCAAGAGCACCTTCTGCTAGACCAGCGGAGGCTCAGGGCATTTTTTTCAAATTGACTAAGCATTTGATGGAATAAAACCAGGCAAAGGGACATTTCCGCTTGGGGCCTTGATAGGAACTGCGTTGAAGTTACATCACTCTGAACTAAAGAGATGACTTTCCTGCGGCAGGGATGTAAAATTTCCCAACTCTGTCTAAAAAGTTGCCACACACTCCACTGTCCCACAAGAGCCTGCAACAAGTTGTAGAGCTTTCTGTCTACCAAGGGCTCTTCCGCTTTCTTCCACCTGTGGGTCCTCATCCTGAAATAAGGGAACTGCCCTGTTTGTGGATCAACTTCTGCAAGCTCAAGGAGGTTAAGTAGGGTTGCCGGCTCTTAAACCCCCAGGAAACGGCCCAGAAAGCATAAAGGACTGACCCTGACCTCAGGGCCCTTTAGCTGGGCCCAGATGGGTGGGTATGAGAATCCTCTGCTCCAGGATGAATCTTGTTTCTCGTTTCTGTAATGAACACCCATCACTGCTGAAATTGGATGATTCTGATGCCTATGTACATAGAAGTAACTGTTTAAAGTCTTTCTCTTCCCTAAATTGTGGGGGGTCTGAAGGCAAGGCTGTTTGGGTCATGTTCATTCTCTGAGCTCCAGCCTGCAGCACAGACCTCGCTCAGTAAACATTTGTTGAGTAAATGACTCTAAGGCATTTTATTCCAAACTTCAATTCAGTTTGGAGACAAAATAAACATATTGGGTAAAACACAGGTTTGAATTCTAGGTTCACTGCTTTGTGACTTTGGTGAAGTTGCTTAAACCCTCTATTAATAGTTTCCTAACATGACTGTAACAAATCACCACAAACTCGGTGACGTGAAACAACTTATTCCCTCACAGTTCTGAAGGCTGGAAGTACAAGACGCAGCAGGCATTGCTTCCTCTTGGGCCCTGGGCAGAAGGCATCCCTGGCTCCAGCAGCTTCTGCGGCGACCCCGGCGCTCCACAGCTAGGGCTGCACGTCTCAAGTCTGCAATCCTCGTCCTCCTCCTACCCTCCCTTCTCTGGGTCTGCGGAACACCTCCCTCCTCCTGCATCTGATGAGGATGCTTAGAGGCATTTAGAGCCCACCTTAATAACACCATGATCTCATCTCAAGATCCTTGATTACATATGCAAAGACCTGTTTTCCAAATAAAATAAAATTCACAGGTTTCAGAGACTAGGACATGAACATGGTGGGAGGGCACCATTCATACCCCTTCTTGTCTCTAAGGCTCAGTCTTTCATCGGTAATATGGACAGATTAGTCTGGGGATTAAAAGTGGCAGTGCGTGTAGTTCCCGACATGGCTCATGGCAGTGTCACGTCCTGAGGAGGGGAGTCATTACTCCTGATGTCCATATGGAAAGCTGATGGAGCCATGCTCAGACATTCAGACACTTACAGAAATGTCAGTGTCAACATCTGTCCGTCTTCTCTGTGTCTCTTTATCACAGTGGAAGTGACCCTGGCTCTCTCCAGGTGATTTCAGTACTGCTCAAGGAGCTCTGAGGACACTACTATAAACTGCCTTCCAGCTCCCAGTCTCTGTTTTCACCACTCCCTTATTTATTTATTTATTGAGACACCTGCACTGGGTGCTGGAAACACAAGAATGAAATAAGATAGAGTTCCTGGTCTCAAGAAATCCGTAGCCTGGTTTGCTGCTCTTACTCTCCTAGAGGTCTTTCCATACTGTTCTTCCTGCTTGAATGGGAGAGCTGTAAGGACTCTGCTGGAAATGAAGAAGATTCTCAAAATATATTTCTTGCATAAGGGAAGAAGGAGAAGGAGAGGGAGAAGGCAAACACACACAAGCACGTCCCAGCTGTGTAGTGAGGGACGAGGTGTGAAGACCCGTGGAGAAAGGTGTGGTGATGAAAGGCTTTTTGGAAGTAGTGATGCCTGAAATGATTCTTTAAGAATGACAAAAAGAGGATATTCTCATCACAGCAAAGTTGGCACAGAAAATAGGATGGGGAACGATGAGTAGTTTGGTTTTAGAGCGTAACGAGCAAGGGCAGAGAGGAGGAGCAGGAAACTGAGGCAGAGCCAGAGGTGCAGCCCTTTGTGTGACCGCTCTTCTCTCCCTCAGCCAAGCAGCCCTCTAAAGTCTGAAAGTCCCTTCGGGTAAGGGTTGCCCAAAGCAAGGGGCCCAGGACGAGAAAGGGCTTCCACAATTCCTGGGAGCAGGACTCCTGTCCACTGATTTCTGGAAGCAACTTGAAGCCAAACTCCATTTCCGAAGTGGGTGCCCTAGGAGATTCTGTTGGCAGGAGACAGGATTAAATCCAAATGAAAAAATATACAGGAAGGAAAACGATGGGCTGGAAAGGCCAAGAAACTCTTTTTCTGCTGCTTCTTGATTATTTATCAGTCTAAACAGGTGCCTGTCTTAGCCAGGAATTACTGAAAATGATACCAAGGGAGTGAGGCATCTGAGACCCATGACAATAGACAGGTAATCTCTATCCTGATTCTAAACAGTGAAAACAAGAGCGTCCCCACATCCAGGCTGTCTCCACCACGGTAGAGTCGCTGGAGGACAGAAGTGGGGCTCACTGTTGCTCAAATGGCCACCAAGGCTGCTCCTTTCAACTGGATGCCCCTGACAGCAGAAGGGAGGAGACGTGGGAACTGACAGGAGGGACTGTGTGCCACGAGCTGGAGCAAGAGCCACTCTGCTCAGCGACAGTGTCAGTGGCAAGGCCCCCCACTCGGAGCAGGCTTTGAAGAATCAAGATGGACCATCAAGGGTCATCTGTTTCACAAGGCAATTCTACATCCTGCCCCTTGGGACTTCTTTTCCCTAAAGTAAATGGATTTATAAGTAAAGAGGATTTACACAGGTTTGGGAAAGAGCTACTTGGTAGAAGGGGAGCTGATGTCCAAGCCACAAGCTTCCGTGCTGGGTTCCAGGCAAAGGGAACTAGAGATTGTCAGCAAGGGACACAGCAGACACAGGAGAGCTGGCAAGGAGCTCCCTGCATCATCCAGTCCCCACCTTCCTCTCAAGAAGGCATTTGTACTGCTTCTGGGTCTAAGCCAGGGTTTTTATTTTTTCTTTTTAAACTGATATAATCAATAAATTGGGTATATGTACACCATGGAATATTATGCAGCATTAAAGAAAGATGGAGACTTTACCTCTTACATGTTTACATGGATGGAGCTGGAATATATTCTTCTTAGCAAAGTATCTCAAGAATGGAAGAAAAAGTATCCAATGTACTCAGTCTTACTATGAAATCAATTTATAGCTTTCTTATGAAAGCTATAATTCAATTATAGCTCAAGAAGGAGGGGAGGGAAGGGTGGAGGATGCGTGGTTTGAGGGTAATTGGTGGGATCACACCTACAGTGCATCTCACAAGGGTACATGTGAAATTTACTAGGTGTAGAATATAAATGTCTTAACACAATAACTAGGAAAATGCCATGAAGGATATGTTAACCAGATGGATGAAAACATTTCAAATTGTATATAAAACCAGCACATTGTACCCCATGATTGCATTCATGTACACAGTTATGATTTAATAGAAAAAAAAAAAAAGAAAAAGTATACAGGCATATAGGCATACCTCAGATATTGCAGGTTCCATCCCAGACCATGATAATAAACAGAATAGCATGCACACACACAAAAAAAAGTTAGAAATAGTAAAAGCAGAAAGAAAGAAAGAAAGAAAGAAAGAAAGAAAGAAAGAAAGAAAGAAAGAAAGAAAGAAAGAAAGAGAGAAAGAAAGAAAGAAACTGATATAAAGAAAAAGGAAATGAACAGTGGAGATTAACTTTGGATGGTCAGAAAAAGCTTCACTGAGCAGATGGCAATGACGCCAAGACCAGGAGGAGGAGAGAGGAAGAGAAAGAGGATTCTGGGGGAAAGGAAGAGCATCTGCAAACTACCCCTGCTCAGCAAAGGGCTTGGATCATCAGAGGAACCTAAAGGAAGCTGGTGCTTCTGATGCACAGCAGCACAGGGGACATGGTGGGGACACGAGGACACTGAGAGACACAGGGATGCAGGGAGACATGGGGGACACGGGGACACTGGGAGATGAGGATACAGGGACGATGGGAGACACATGACACTGGGAGACACAGGGGGACATGAGTACACTGAAAGACACGGTGGGACATGGGGACACTGGGAGACATGAGGATGCTGGGAGACGTGGGGGGACACAGGGATGCTGGGAGACACAGGGAGACACGGGATGTGGAAGGACTCAGTGGGGACATGGGGACACTGGGAGACACGGAGGATGTGGAGGGACTTGGGGAGAGATGCGGGGTGTGTGCAGGGACTCGGGGGGACCTGAGGGGACTGGGGAGAGACATGGGGGATGCAGGGGGATGTGGAAGGACTCAGGTGAGACGCAGGGGATGTGGGGAGACTAAGAGGGGGAGGAAACGCTGCTCCAGAGACAGGCAGTGGCTGGATCATCAGGGCCCTGTTTAAATGTGCCCAACAATTACCCCAAGGTTGGGGTTTGCTGACTTGTTCTGTGGTTTCACTGCTATCCTCTGTGTTAAACCAGTATCAAATCATAATCTCTCTGTGCTTTTTGGGCTTGAACTCACATTTTTTTCCACCAAAGGGTGACTATCCAGGTATTTCCTTGCTCTAATCAGATGAGTGATAAGGTTATAATCAGTAATGATAATCCCTTCCACATAAAGAACTTTACATATTTTAAAGCATTTTACACAGTTTTATAGAAAAATTTATTTTTATTAAAAATAGCTCCTAGAATTCTAAAGCTAGAATGGATATGAGAACATCTCCTCCTGCTGCAAGAAGGAAATACTGGTTAGGAGATTTATTTAAGGTTTCAGGTATCGTTTCCTAAGCAGCATTTTCTAATAGGAATATAATGTGAGCCACGAATGCGATATGTATAATTTTAAACTGTCTCATATTATTAACTTATCAAGTGTTATTTAACTTAATTCACTATGTGAAAATATTGTCATTTCAACATATAATCAATATAGAAATTACCAAAAATATATTTTAAATTCTTTTTTATGCTAAGGCTTTGAAATCCAGTGTGTTTTACCCTTATACTATATCTCACTTTGGCCTGGCCACATTTGAAGGGCTCAATAACCACAGGTAGCTACCATGCTGGACCACACAAATTTTGAGTTTCACAATGGTAATACAGCCAGAACAAATACTGACACCTCTCTTTTCATAGGTGAGAACACCAAGGCCCACCGTCTCACAGGTCACTGACCAGTGATGGAGCTGAGTGGGGACTGGAACCTAGGTTTCTTGTCAAGTCCTATTCCCCGATCATATTGCCCTACCCTTGGGAATAGGGGGTAATGTCAGATACCTCTTATCAGCACCTATCTATGCTGGAGACTGTGACAGGGCTTTATACTGTATTTAATCCTGACAACAACTCTCTGAAGTTAGTGTCACTTCCCCCATTTCTGTACAAGGTTACAGAGGCTCTAAGTCTAAGGGCTTTAGTAATTGATAAGTGCTTTAGTGGCAATACCCTTGAAGAAAATGATGCTGTCAAAATTAAAAAGATGTTAAAACACAACAAAGCTTCAACAATAGACTAAACCAAGGAGAAGAAAGAATCTCAGAGCTTGAAGACAAGGCTCTTGAAAAGAGGCAGAGAGGAGAATAAAAATGTCTGAGCAATTACTGAGGAAGCTACAGTACTATGTGAACTAATATACAAATTATGGGTATCCCAGAAGGAGAAGAAAAAGAGAGCTAAATGCATGAAAAACCTATTTGAGAGAATTATTAAGGAAAATTTCCTTAGAATGGAGAGATTCAGCTATCCAAATACAAGAGGGTCATCAAACACCTAGAAGATTCATAGCAAAGGCACATGGTAATCACAATGGCCAAAGTCAAAGTGAAGGAGAAAATTCTGCAAGCAGAGAGACAAAAGCAACCACTAACCTACAAAGGAAAACTTCTCAGGGTAACGGCAGACTTCTCAGCAGAAACCTTAAAAAGCAACAACTAACCTACAAAGAAACGGCAGACTTCTCAGCAGAAACTGTAAAAGCCAGAAGATATTGGAGTCCCATCTTCAATCTTCAACAGAACAACCTCCAGACTAGAATTTTATATCCTGGGAAACTAGGTTTCACAATCAATGAAGAAATTAAGTCTTTTTCAGACAAGGAAACACTGAGGGAATTTGCCATAACTAGACCTGCCCTCAGAACATACTCAGTACTGCATTATACATGAATCAACATAATAGATACCCACTTGTGTAAAATCACCCCCCAAAAACCCTAAAATTCACAACTCATAAAGCAACACCATAAGAGGGAACACAAGAAATAAGGAACTTACTACCCAACATGATGAACAGGACAGCAACCCACATATCAACCCTATCATTCAACATTAACGATGTCAACACTCCTCCGAAAAGACAACGACTGACTGAACTGATAAAAAAAAAACACAATGCAACAATCTTGTCTGCAGGAAAAACATCTAAACCACAAAGACAAATACAGACGCAACATGAAAGTATCGAAAGAAATATTCCACAGAAGTGGAAATCAAAGAGAGAGCAGGGAAAGCCTTTTATATTCCACATTTAATCAGCAAAGATAAAGAAAGAAAAAGAGTCAGAGCTGGACAAATCACAAAGGCAGAAAATAAATAATTAACTTACACTGCACTCTAAATCAATGGACCTAATACGCATTTATAGAACACTCTACCCCCAAACTACTGAATATACATTCTTCTCAGCAACATGTGGGAATTCTCCAAGATCCAGCATATCTTAGGCCACAACACAGATCTTACCAAATTTTAAAAAAAAGAAAGAAAGAAATTATGCTGTGTATCTTCTATATTCTCACACCACAGTAGAATCAATTGCAAGACAAGCACTCAAACCTACCAAAGTTATGAAAATTAAACAGCCTGCTGATGAATGATTGTTTAGTTAAGAATGAAATTAAGATAGAATCAAAAGATTCTTTGAACTGAAAGGCAAAGGAGACATAAGCTATCAGTACCTATGACACTCTACAAAAGCACTCCTCAGGGGAAAATTTATAGCCTTAAACGCCTGCAAAAAAAAAGAGAAAGATCACAAATTAACAACCTAAAATCTCATCTTAAGGAACTAGAAAAGGAAGAGCAAACCAAACCCAAAACCACCAAAAGAAAAGAAATAACAAAAGTCAAAGCACAACTAAAAGAAATGGAGACCAAGCAGAAAAAAACAATACAAAGTATCAACAAAATAAAAAAATTGGTTCTTTGAAAAGATAAATGAAATTGAGAAAGGCCCAAATAAACTTAATCAGAAAGGAAAAAGATACCACAGAAATACAAGTATCATCCATGACTGTTATGAAAATCTATATGCATATAAACTAGAAAATGTGGAGGAAACAGAAAAATTCATGGAAGATGCAAATTTCCAAAAGTCAATCAGGAAAAAATAGAACTCTTGAGCATACCAGTAATAAGCAGTCAAATTGAAGCAATAAGAAAACATCCTCTAATTAAAACAAAGCCTAAGACTAGAGGTATTTATAGTAGGATTCTATAGACTTACAAAGACTAACCGGTACCCATACTACAAAAATTATTCTTTAATATAGGGAAGGATGGAATTTTCCCCAATTCATTCTATAGCACTAGTATCACCTTAATACCAAAACCAGTAAAGGTCATAACAAAAAAGAAAACTATGGACCAATATTCCTTATGAATATAGAAAATATGCAAAAATCCTCAATAAAATATTAGCTAACTGAATTCAATAGCACATCAAAAAATAATCCACCCATGGCTAAGTGGGCCTCATTCCAAGGAGCCAAAGATAGTTCAACATATGCCTATCAATAAATGTGATTTGCCACATAAAAAGAAACAAGAACAAAGCCCAGATGATCATCTCAATAAATTTATAAAAAGTATTCAACAATATCCAGTACCTTTTTATGATAAAAACCCTCAACAAACTAGGCATAGGAGGAACATATTTCAAAATTATGAAAGCCATATAAGACCAACCCATAGCCAGTGTCCTCTGAACAGGAAAAATTAAACATTTCCCCTAAGAATTAGAACAAGACAAGGGTTCCCACTGTCACCGCTTCTATTCAACAGATGCCTGAAAGTCCCAGCCACAGCAATCAGGTAAGAGAAAGAAATAAAAGGTATTCATATCAGGAAAGAGGAGATCAAACTATTGCTTTTCACTGACAGTATGATCTCATATACTGAACTTGACAACAAAGCAGTCTCAGGGTAAAAATCATTGTACATAAATCAGTAGTATTTCTATATACCAATAACCATTAAGCTGAGAGTCACATCAAAGACTCAATACCATTTACGATAACAACAAAGAAAATAAAATACCTATGAATAAAACTCAGGAAGTAAACGATCTCTACAAGGAGAACCACCCACTCTCCTTGGGGAAAGAAATCACAGAGTACACGAACAAGTGGAAAAACACACCATGGCCATGGATCAATAGAATTGGTATTGTTAAAAAATCCACACTACCCAAAGTAATTCAATGCAAAATCAATGCAATTCCCATCAAAATACCAAAATCATATTTCACATGTCTAGAAAAAATAATCCTAAACTTTTTTGGGAACCATTAAAGTGGCCAAACAGCCAAAGCAATCTTAAGCAAAAATAATAAATCACATCATCACTTCAAACTATACTATGGAGTTACAGCAACCCAAATAGCATGGCTTTGGTACAAAAATAGAGAAATAGATCAATGGAACAGAGTAGAGAATCCAGATATAAAACCATCTACCTATAGCCAATTGATCTTTGACAAAGTAAACGGCAGTGCACAAGGGAAAGAAGCCCTATATAATAAATGCAGGGAAAACTTGGATGGCCACATGCAGAATGAAAGAGGATCCCTCTCTCTCACCACTCAAAAAATTCAAAGCAGGCTCGGTGCCTGTGGCTCAAGTGGCTAAGGCACCAACCACATACACCCGAGCTGGTGTGTTCGAATCCAGCCCAGGCCCACCAAAACAACAATGATGGCTGCAACCAAAAAATAGTCAGGCATTGTGGAAGGTGCTGGTAGTTCCAGCTACTTGGGAGGCAGAGGCAGGAGAATCACTTGAGACCAAGAGCTGGAGGTTACTGTGAGCTGTGAGGCCACGGCACTCTACTCAGGGCAACAACTTGAGGCTGTCTCCAGAAAAAAAAAAAAAATTCAAAGTAGATAAAGAATTTAAATGTAAGGTAGGAAATCATAAGAATTCTAGAAGAAAATGTAGGAAAAACTCTTCTAGATAGCAGCCTAGGCAAAGAATTTATGACAAAAACCACAATGGCAATCACAGCAACAACAAAAATAAATAAGTGGCTGAGCAAGAGCAAGATCCCATCTCTACTAAAAACAGAAAAAATAGCTGGGATCATGGCATGCTCCTGTAGTCCCAGCTACTCAGGAGGCAGAGGAAAGAGGATCACTCAAAGCCCAGGAGTTTGAGGTTGCAGTGAGCTAAGATGATGACACTACACTCTACCCAGGGTGAAAAAGTGAGACTCTGTCTCAGGGAAAAAAAAAACAGGATTTGAATAAACTAAAACTCTTCTGCACAGCTAAGGCAATAATCAACAGAGCAACTTTACAGCCTATAGAACGAAAGAAAATATTTGCAAACTATACATCCAATAAAAGGCTAATATCCAGAACCTACAAAGAACTCAGGCAAATTAGCAAAGAAAAAAAAAAACTAAAATATGGACAAAAAACATGAACAGAATTTTTTTAAAGAGAGAAATGGTCAATAAACATATGAAAAAATGATCCATGTACCTAATTATTAGGGAAATGCAAATTAAAGCCACAATGAGATGTTACCTTAGCCCTGTTAGAATGGCTTTTATTAAAAAGTCCAAAAACAATAGATGCTCATGTGGATACACAAAGAAAGGAACACTTTTACACTGCTGGTGGGGTTGTCAGTTTTCTACAGAAAACAGTATGGAGATTCCTCAAAGAATTAAGAGTAAGCCTACCATTCAAACCAATAATCCCACTCCTGGGTATCCAAAGGAAAAGAGTCTTCCATCAAAAAGATGCCTGCACTTGAGTGTTTATCGCAGCACAATTCGCAACTGCAAAAATGCAGAACCAACCCAAGGGACCATCAATTCATGAGTAGATGAGTACTAATTCAGTCCAAAAAAGGATGAATTAATGCTTTTTGCAACAATTTAGATGGAAGTGGTAACCATTATCCTAAATGAAGTATCTCATGAATGGAAAAACACTGCATGTGCTCACACGGAGGGAAGAGAAACTCAGAGGAAATCGAGCAGCAGGCAGGAGGGAATAGGGAAGGCGCTCAAACTTACTAACCGGTGCGGCCAACACTCTTCGGACGATGGGCACACTTACAGCTGAGGCTCAAGCATTACAAAATCCATTTAACCAAAGACATTTGTATCCTCTTAATATTTTGAAAAAACAACCTCCCTGCCCCAAGAAAAACCCACTGACCTGATGGTGGACAAGCTGAAAGCCCTGATTTCAGCATTATAGAGTGTATCCATGTGACAAAAACTTTCGTACTCCCTTAATATTTTGAAATTTTAAAAACATATGTCTTAATAAAGGATGTTGTGTAAGGCCTAAACCTGCTGAACTTGGGGGATCCTCAATGTCACGTGACTACTCCAGGAATTCCTCTAGACAACCACCAACTTTGAAGACAGAACAGAAGGCTGGATGAGCTGTCAGAGAACCCTCCTCAGAGGTCTACTGAGCAGTGTGCCACGTGCCATGGCAAGACCCAGTCCCTCCCTGTCCTCCCATTGGCACCTGCTGTCACAGCTCCAGATAAAGAGCACAATGACTTGGCGACCCCATTTGGACTATCTAAAGACCAAGCTGTAAGCTACAGGCTAGTCAGTAACATTCAGGGGAGTCCAACTGTTTGTTTTTTTTCTCAGCAACACACTAAAAGAAGAAGAGTTGTCTTGGGCCACACAGTAAATACACAAACACTAAGGAAAGCCCATTAGCAAAAAAAGTTCTATGCACACTTCAGCAAAAAAAAGTCCTCAAAAAATCAAGATGTGGCCTATATGCCAACAGCCAAGTAGCAGAGAGTGGGAACAAGAGAACCGCTTGTGAACTACAGAGCCCAGTCACAGGCTTGATGGTGAAGCTCAGGGAAGAGGGGGCTTAGGGGTCAGTCCAGAGTGTATCTGTGACCATGCAAGCAGCCATCCTAACACAACACAGGTGTGAGACCCACAGACATGTTTGAGGGCAGGAAAATGGCCTTAGATGATACATACACGTGCCCTGCAGCACAGGCAGCAGAGTCATAGTAATACCGGATCCCATGCCCACAGCACCTGCTGCTCACTTCCCTGCCCTGTAGAGAGCTTCCTGTCACTAAGAAAGCCAAGAGGCAGACTGGGCCAAAATACCCCACTCATAGTCTGTCAGCACAGGGGACTACCTGCAGTTGGAAGCGGCCTCAATATTGTTAAAGTAGTAGGCTCCCTTCCTTTCTGCTACCTATGGGAGCAATTTCCAGCCATTTCTTGAAAAGAAACATTTGGCTTTCTGTAGAGAGCCTCTGAGACTTCTTGTGACTGGATGTGGAAGAAGGGGAGACAGGACTTCCCCAGCTCTCTCCTGGGGAAGCTGAGGTTGAGCCCCTGTAGATCAATTTATTTTAGGTGGTATTTGATTCTGAGGATTTGTTTCAGAAATCACTCCCATGAGCCATCAATAGGAGCTTTCAATGGGTCTTCCTGATGGCCTTGTCCCTTTTAAATTTCATTTCCTGTTGGTAAGTGTTTAATGTTACTGACAGGACTCATTTAGGAGAACACTGGGACTTGAGTGAGGCTGGGAACCACAGTGGGGCTGACAGGTTGAACGGGGCAGCTGGGTGAAGCGGGAGGCATTGACAGGTACTGAGGATGGGTTCTATTTCAGTGCTTCTCCACAGGAGGAGGGGACAGGAACGCCCTGGTGGGGAGGCTGTGGGAGGGCTGGCACCCCCTTCACCCAAGTTCCCTGCTGCCTAGCTGCAGGTTGATATGAACCCAAATGATGTGGCAGCCGACTTAGCGAGTCCTCCACACGGATCAGTGTTCAGAAGCCAGAGTTATATACTGGCATGGCTGGGGTGTGAACCCAAATGATTTCACACTATGTTTCCTATTGCATTGTGTTAGGCAACAGATAAGACAGAGTCTGACTTTAAAGGGGTAGCACAAAATGATAACTTTAATACAGTGAGGAAAGGATTCTTATCAAGATAGACACGAGCTAATATGGCACAGATAAGTTGGGTGGCTTCCCCAAAAGTCACACGAGAAACAGGCAGTGGGGTGAGGATGCAAACCTAGTCAGTCGTCTTGCTTGAGTCCATTTCCTAAACCACCACGTTATCTCACATCTATCTTCCAGAACACAATTTCTTCCTTCACTGGGCACATCCACTGTTCAACCCATCTGATAAACTTTTAGTTTACAAACTCTGTTTTTCAACTTTAGACTTTCTATTTAGTTCTTCTGAAATCTGTCTACGTTTTTGTCATATTATCCTGAACTGACCTTGTGGTTTCCATTTCCCCTTTTACCAGGGAATGTTTTCCATATATACATGCTCTCAGATGGCTCTGCTGTCCTCAGTCCCAAAGTACAACGCCCTCCCTGAGTTTCACCCGCTGACTCTTGCTGTTTCTCGCCCCTCCTGTACTATAATATTAAAGTAAACTCGACATCAGTAGAAGTTTACTGTTGTTGTTTTGTGGTTTGGAGTTTTTATGCTTACTTTTTGGTAGGAGGCCCTCAGGCACTCGGATGTTGAGATGTTTTTACACGCTGGGTTAGGTTTTCTCCTGTCAGGTTCACCTACATTAATTAACAAGATCCAGGTTTTTTTGTTTTTAAATCTTCTTGGTTCATGGTTTGTGCTGTATCTAAGAAGAACCCTCACACCACACCCAACCACATACAGGTTGAGTCTTTGATTTCCTACAGGGGACCCCAATGGCCCCCAGTGGCTAACGATTTCCATACCACATGCTCCACAGAACCTTCCTCACGTCACACTGAGGCCAGGCACTCTTCCCCCCAAACTAATGCAGGCACCAGTTTTGCTGTGCCTTCAGGACTCACCCTCATGGGATACCAAAACTCCAGGTCCCAGGAAGCAGGCATACTTCTCATATTTTCATACAGTCTTTGCTCAATTCTTCCTTATTGATCACTGCTCTAGCATTGAACTTGTTCATTTCTGAAACCTGGGCATTTCTCCTTTTTGTTTACCAGCCTGGCAACGAACTTTTTTTCTTCATTTATTTCCAGCATATATTTCCAGCATCTCTCTGTGATTAGAGGGAGTGTCTCTTTATAGCTCAAGCTATCAAATTAACCACAAGGCTTGGATCATACATTTTGATATCAGTCTTTCTGAGCAGTCTCTGGGTTCTTCCATGATCCAAGCCTTGTGGTCAGTTTGTCTGGTTCTTTTCTAAATCCTAAGTCCTCATACAGTTCACAGACCAGAGTAAGAATCAATCAGGTTTTGATAAATGAATGAATGAATCAGCTTTCTCACTCAAATGGGAATTTTAGAGACCATACAATAATTATCTTCTAGAGAAAGATGATTTCAAGAATCCTGGGAGTGACATCTACCTCTCTGAAAGGCACAGTGAACAAACAGAGGGGTCTGAGGCCTGCATGTACCCCACCTGCACCCCGCCTTTCAGCCAGCAGGTTTGTACTGCTGAAACTTCTGCTCTCTGGATGGGCAATCACTGCTACTTATAGTGCTGGTCTGGCAGAAACCCAAGTCTGACGTGCTGGGTTCTTGGCCAGTGGCTCTGCTGCCCTCCTTAGCATGTCCTGATGCCCTTCTACAGACATGAAGGACGTGATGGACGGCACGCAATGTGCAGTAGTCCAGTCTTTCTGTTGGCTCCACAGGAGCTGGCAGACTAAGTCCATACACTTGATATCACATAGCACAGTTCCTGGTACAGAGTGGGCACAAAGTTAACATTTAGTGTTCTTTCTTTTTTGTTAAAACATTTCTACAAATATTTGCTGAAAATCTATTGCCTCCTGGGCATTGTGCTTGGTGCTAGAACTGGAGGAGAATGGCACACAGCACCACCTCTGCTTTATCCTAAATTAGAAAAAGAATCTCCAAGTTGAACTGGAAAACAGAAAAAAAAATTATCCTAAAAGTTTTTTGATCCTAAAAGTTTAAAGGTGAAACAGTAAACTAGGAGAACCTGACAGGAGAAAACCTAACCCAGCATGTAAAAACATCTCAACATCCGAGTGCCCAAGGGCCTCTTACCAAAAAGGAAGCTTAAAAAACCCAAACCACAAAACAACAACAGTAAACTTTTGCTGATGTCGAGTTTACTTTTAGGATAATTTTTATCCTAAAAGTGGATAAAAACTTTTTTAAGGTGAAAGAACATCTCACTTCATCCCACTGTCCTAAAATGCCTAATAAAGTATAAACAGCTAAATAACTTTGCCAATTGCTGTTTTATAAAATAAAGGTATGTCTCCTCACAGAGGAAATACAACTTTCAGTGACTATATTAGCAGATGTTAGAGAGCTGACCATAAAAGACCATTTTTTACAATGATTTTTTTTTTATTAAATCACAGCTGCGTACATTAGTGCAATCAAGGGATACAATGTGCTGGTTTCATATACAATCTGAAGTGTTTTCATCAAACTGATTAACATAGCCTTCATGGCATTTTCTTGAGTTATTGTATGAAGACATTTGTATTCTGCATTTGGTAAGTTTTGCCTGTACCCTTCTAAGATGCACCGTAGGTGTGGCCCCACCAATGACCCTCCCTCCACCCGTCTTCCCCCTCCCATCCCCTCTCTTCACTGATCTTTTTGTTTGTTTGTTTTGAGACAAAGTCTCACTATGTCACCCTTGGTAGAGTGCCGAGGCACCACAGCTCACAACAACCTTAAACTCTTGGGCTTAAGTGATTCTCTTGCCTCAGCCTCCCGAGTAACTGGGATTACAGGTGCCTGCCACAACGCCCAGCTATTTTTTTGTTGTAGTTGCCATTGTTGTTCATCAGGCCCAGGCTGGGTTGGAACCCACCAGCCCTGGTGTATGTGGCTGGCACCATAACCACTGAGCTCCAAGTGCCGAGCCTTGACAATGATCTTTGAGCACAGTAATCTGTGAAAGATCTTTGAGCATCTCTCCTTTTAGCACAGTAATCTCAGAACCTTGAATCCTGCTTGAACTAAAGTGAGTATTTATACACATATATATGGATGTGGTATCTCACTAAATAAGATTTGACTTGCCATTTCACACATATTTACTGAGGATTTCCTATGAACAAAAAAGTCTGTGCTAGATTTTGTGATGGAGATAAGAAGCAAAGAAAGAAACAAACTAAAAAGAAAAGAAGAAGAAACAAGATAGAAATTCTACCTGCAATGAACTTCCAAGTTTAAGGATAGGATGAGCAGGTATATAAATTATCATGATATAATATAAAAAAACACAAAACCAAGACAGAGAAAACAGTAGTTCCAAAAAGGGAAAGGCCTCTTCCTGCCAGAGGAATCAGACAAGACCGTGTGGATAATATGATATACTTGCTTAAAGAAGCATAATATGATATGATATGCTTAAAGAAGTCATCGGTTGCCTTGCAGAAGAGGGAGAATAGATATTGGCAAAGAAGAAAACTTAACCTAGGTGGAAAAAAGGCAAAAGCAGAAAGGCATCAGAGCACAGGCTATGCAAGAAGAAGCAGAAGTGCGGCTGGAGATGCATGAAAGGGCCCAAGAGGAGTGAGGAGAGAGCCAAGGTGGAGAGGGCAGGTGCGTGCATCTGACTGCAGGGGCTTTGAGCATCCTGATGCACCACTCCTGGGCAGAGGCTCTCCGGAGAGTAGTCAGCACTAAGCAATTAATGCTAAACAACAAGCTCCTGGCAGGAACTCGCTCCCCACATGCACACAGGAAGCTGCTGTCTGTATGCACAGGCAATTACAAACATTCCAAACACTCCGTTCTGAACTCTTCAAACACATCAAATGCTCCTTGTGAAAGGTCACCCGGCCAACAGCTCTGATCAATCCTGGCTAAGGCTGAATCAAATCCCCTAAATAAGATCCACTAGATGTGGTGTCAGGAAGGTCAGAAACGACCCTATTTCACATCTTGAAGCATTTTTACCATGTGGAACATTTTAGAGGAACAAGGGAAAGGAGAGAGGGGGGAAAACACTCTCCAGAAATAATAGAATTCCAAGTAATCAAATGTTAAATGATCACAAAGGAAGATAGGAATTTATTTTGGCCCCATCTTCTAGTGATCTGAAAACCAGTTGATTTCAAAGAAGTTCATGCCAGTGTTAGAATCAGCTTCACGCCTTCCTGCCCCCCACCCCCACATGTGTCCCCACTGGGTACCTTTGTCAAGTTCACTTGAAACGTTCCATGACGAGGTAGGCACTAACTCAGCAGTGACTGAGGACTGTGTCTCTGAAAAGAGAAAGAAGGGAGGGAAGAAAGATAAGGGCAGTATTAAAACCAGTAAGCACGGGTGGAAATTGGGTGCATGGTGGGAGACTTCGATGTGGGCTGCTTTAGGAGGAGACCACCAGCCTCCCACAACTCATTACACTGGAATGGCCACCCGGGTTGCCAGGCAGAGGTGCCTGCATTTTACAGGCCATCCAAATGAACACAGAGGCCAGATCCAAAGATTTTTACATCAAAAAACTGGCTCAAAAATTAAAATTTAAACTATTACATTATTAAAATTTAAACTATTACATTAACAAAACAACAACAACAACAAAGACCTTGCAGAAATGAGCACACATTATCAAACATAAACTTCCTTTTCTTGTTAGATCAGTTTTGGGTCAACATATCCAATAGTCCTCCTATGAAAAATGAGGACAATGTTGCTCTGACTACTGATTTCATTGGTTGTGTTTGTGAATTGGTAACATTTCTTATGAGCAGAGAAATTCACTTCTCTACATTGGAACATTAAGTGAGGACAAATGAAAGCTAAGTATTTGAATATAAACAGTCACTTGTGGTACCAAAACTTAAAAAGATAATTTTTGAAACTATCAAATGAAAACAAACATTCAAATCAACCATTGAGAGGACACGATATGCCCTTCAGACTATAGTATACAACATTGGTGTCCGTTGTTGTTTTTGAAAATTCAAGCCATGGCACCATCCTACTAACATATTGTCATAGGATTGTACAAACTTCCCCCTAGGCTGTGTCTAACATACACACACACACGCTATCACACACATTAGTGCTGCACAGGATCTTGGAGGACCCAGGTCATTAGACGTAAGGTACATTCACTGTTGGTTTTTCCTCCATGTCCCCATGGCCCCCTCAACCCAATACAGGCATCGTTAATCAATTAAAGATCTTTTGTCCATTAAGCCTGGATCTGCCATAGAGTTTTTTCTCACACAAAATGAGTCTGAGTTGGAAGGCAAGATGAACTTTAACAATGGGAAACACTGGAATTCAGATGCCCGTCTTTCTGCTCTAGTGCCCCATACCTCCAGGCAACAAGCCCGGGCTGACCAGTAGTACTCAAGTCTGTGAATGTACTTCTGGCTTCCCCTTTTCCTAGAGATAAGCACACTTTCTACATTTCCTTGTTTACTGATGGTGACTGTCTGCCAGATGGCCATAGAAGTCACCTGTCCTCGTCACTGATGGAGTTTGCATAAGAACAGGATGTTGACCCAGTGAGAACTTGTAAAGGGTCACTTCTAATCAGGGACAAAGGGCTAATGGGTTTGTGCAGACCTCCCTGGCTTCCCGCTTTCCTGGTCCTGGAGGTAGGTGGGGAAGAAACAGAGGGGCCGCACACACCTTCCCCGCCCCAGGGGCCCCATCTCTCCTACATCCTGAGCACAAAGCAGCATTAACTCCTCTGAGAGGACCCAGAGTTAGACGGCAAATATGAAGGGGATCTTAACAGCATATAAAATTCCAAAATATGAAACCAAAAAGAAAACGTGCCCCAGTAGGAAAAATGCTTCACACAAACCGCAGTGGAAAGCAGGGCTTCCCTCACCCACTGCCTGTACCAGGGATGATATTTCACTCAGGGGACTCTACCAGGAAGAGCAGAGTGTCTGCAGTGCGGGGGGGGGGACCTCATGTGAGTCACTCTGACCCCCATTTTTCCTGATCCTGTGACCACCTACTTGGGGTCCTTCAGTAGTGATGACCCTGTGTGCATGTCATGGACTACTGTGGTGAGCCTTATGAAACGAGGTTAGCCTCATCAAGAGCCCAAGACCTCAGGGAACGTGCAAATGGAACCACGGTGGCCACAGAGGCATTTCAAGGCAAGGACGCAAAGGCTAAGAAGTGGCAGGATTAAGGCACACCTCAACAGCATTTCCCTTCAATATTTTCACAGCTTCATCTTACTGCTGCTTACAGCGAAACTGCCAGAAACATAGGTCTTGCTTTACAGTATCAATTTTATAGAAAGTTAGCCATATGTCACTTGGCTTTTCCAAGCTGAGTTTGAATTGCTGGTTGAATATAATTTGGGACCGATGACAAATGAATAGATTCTTGGCACCACTAACAGTGAAACTGCTCCCCAAAGGTCCCTGGACGCTAATTACCACTCAGTTCTTGGGCCACAGCAAAGATAATTTCAATTCACATGCCTATTACGTGATTGTGCTTATTCTGAAGAATGTTATTCTCAGCCTCAAGATCTATTCCTTCAGATAAGCACATGCTTAGCTGTTCAGATAAAATGATAATAAAAACAGATAAAATATTTTAAAGTATGAATAACTTTCCCCAAAAATATCTTCCAAAGCCACATTTTTAAAAGAAAAGCTGATTTTATACAGAAAGTTTAATACCAATAATTCCCTCCTACATTATAATTCCCCCCTTACAAAATGTTTAATAATCTTTTCTTGTTTCATTGAAAGGAAGGCTGAACTTTAAATGAGAAAAACTGAGCACATCTCAACTTGAGCCCCACCAAGTCCACGGCCACCAGCAGTGACAAGGCAGGAACAAAGCCCCTAGTTTTGATGCTGAAGGTTCTCAAGACGGAGTCCATTCTTCTCCTGTTTTATTCACTATAGAAAAAGCCTGAGACATTTCTAAGTATAGTCGCTAAGAGAGCTGCAGCCTCTCTGCATAAAATCATTTGCTATCACACTGATAGCCAATTAATTTGTACCATTTCAAAGACAGTAGAACACTCATGAAGTACACATCTAAATGAAAATACTAATTGCTGCCATTTATTATTTTTGTGATCATGAGCAAGTTACTGAAAATCTTTGGATTTCTATCTTATCTGTCTAATGGGAACAACAAAAACCATTTCGGAGGACTAACATAAGTATTAAATCAAAAGATAGTCAAAGGATCCTGCACAGTGGCCAGCGTAGCGACTCCGGAGCCCGGGTCCCTCTCCAGAGGCCGTCCTCTGCAGGGACACACTCAGTAGGCTGGCATGGGAGTGTCACTCTCACCATGCTTTCAGAAAGACACTCTTATTTCACATGCCTCACCAGTCCACAACAGTCTTTTCACTTTGTGAGGTTTTCCTGAATTGGTTACCAGTTCTTGAACACAAGGGTTTTTATGTGGTTTTATTTGATTTAAGCAAATCAAGCATGTCTCAAAAAACATCAGCCCTTATCTTTCTCGACCTCTGTAGGAGGGCAAACATCAAAAGCTATTCTTCTCCTGATGATCAATAAGAGCTATTATCTTCGCAGCTTCTCTGGGGACTGATTCTTGGCACTGATTCTGCAAACCCTAAGGTTTGGGTATTTAGGCCTCAACAGGGGGAGTGTTATTCAGAGAGAAGAACAAAATAAGCCTTGTATTCTCCTAAGTGATAAAAACCTGTCCTCTCTAAAAGGATTACTGGTTCATCTTAGCAGTGGGCAGGTAGAGACCATCCTGTGCAGGATGTGGAAGCTCTGGTGAGAAGCACCCGGCCGTGCCACATCCTGCATCCCCGACCCAGTGATGTGTGAGGCTGCACAGGCCCACGGCATTCCCACCCAGGAGCAGCCAGCCCTGTAGCCTCAAAGGCCCAGGGCAAGACCAGAGTGGCTGCCCCAGTGCCCATCTTGGCTGGAGTAACTGAGTCCTACAACTTCACACCAGGATGCATGAACCCCTAAAGCCCCAGATGTATCAATCTGTATTCTTTGGATCCATAGGATTTTGTGCAGCTTTTTATAGGGAAACATTAGAGAACTGGGAGTGTGCAGGATGAGGACGCGAGGCTCTGTGAGGCCTCCTTTAATTGAAATAATGCTACTTTTATCTGTTTTACATATTTTTGTGTTTACAGGTCTTATGGAAAAGGCTTCAAGGCTTTAAATAATTTTTTTAAAAACCATATGGTATATGTTCTTCATTTTACATATGAAACAAGTGAGGCCCGTTGCAGTCCAAAGAGTTTGCTAAAATCACAGTCATTCTAAGGTAGAAGCAGGCCACAGAGCTGGCTCAGCACTAGATAGATGCTGACTGCTCACTGAACTGCACTGTCTTCTGTCTGAGTCCCTAAGATGTGACATGTAACCTCAGAGGCTGAGTTCTCAGAGATGATCTAGAAATTTCCAAGCAGCCAGGGTCAGCCACAAAAAAGGGGTACATTTTCCTCCTGCAGTAAAAGAAGACTTCTGCTTAGGCTCACGTGGGGCAGGGGCCTCTGGTGTGCAGTGTTGCTTTAGATGTCTGCTGAAGGCTCTGGGCCCTGCTTCCTTCCCCTCCCTAGTGCCCTCAGCAGAGAAGCCCACAGTCAGGCGAATCACCTTAGCCAAGGGTTTCTGTCTGGAAAACAACAGGCTGCTGTGCCTTAGATGGGCAGGTGGGCTACATTCCCCAACGGCACAAGGGGGTCACTCAACCTGGGCGATGATTCAACCCTGAGTTCGCAGTCACCCCATGTCCAGGGTCCTGAATGGGGGTCTTCTGCACTCTGGGGACTCAGCTTACTTACTGAGGGGAGAGAAAAGTTAAAGCCTCCCTCATCCCACACAGGATAATCAGGAGCAGAAAATATTACCGTTGGTGTTTATGAAGCCCTCCTAATCCTCAGCAACCTTGAATTTGGATTTCTGATGTAACCTCTAAATAAAGTTATTGATACAGTCATAAAGAAAGATGGCCCAATCCTGCCACCTTTAGCCCCTGCTCAGTTACCAATCACACCCCCTGGACTGTGAAATCACAGTTTTGTACATGAAACATGTAAACAGCACAGTTTCTTTGTGAATAGTGCAATTAGTGCACATGTGACAAAACCATTCATTTGTTGAAGAAAAAAAATTTAAATACACCAAAACTTGTGGTATTATTCACATTCCTACATAGTGGGATCTGTAAAAAGGGGAAGAAAAAATAGACTACATCCTTCCTTAAGTCTGTTACATTAATCTTTCAGTTCTTGTATTTAAAGAAATTATGCTCCACAAAGTGCCTCCATGATGCACATCTTCTTTAAAGTGAATAAAAATCAATAGTGGTTGTATTCAACTACAGCCACAGACAATATTGCCAATCCAGGGGCTTCTAGTTTTTTCCTTGTTTATTTTTTTTCCTTAAAGAAAAAAGGGAATAAACATCTCAGGTCATCACTGAAGAGACAAGTTCTTCTTAGGGACAGTGGGAGTCCTAACAGAAATTTCAAAATGGGTCATTTTGAACGTCGATCTTTTAAGGACCCAGAGTCAGCATCCCTCGCTCAGCCCTGGTGCCATTGGTGAAGTGAGAGAGTCCGTGCACGGCTTAGAGTGAGCGGGCAGAGAGACAGGGAAGAAGCTTCGCTCAGAGTCGGCCTTCACTCTCTCAAAGGCTCCACTTCATTAGAGACACCTGGGTTTCTAATGAAATCTATAAACTTTACTCTTTTTTCCTTATTTCCACATGACTGCCCTTTCTTGCATTCTTCCCCTGAAAGTGCCTCCTAATAATTTTTCTTTCTTACTCACCCTTCTGTATCATCTGCCTCCACCTTAAGGTGTTTGCCATTTCATTTTTCCCTCCATATAACCCATGCACATTTCCATTTCATACTCTATAATCTATTTTAAAATAAAAATTCTATCACCAAGCAATTGTCTCTGGCCAATTCAAAGCCACATGCCACTCAAAAGAAGCAAGAAACCCAAGAAAGATGCTCTCGTCACTGTAAATCCACAAGACTCTCAAGCCTAAGAGTTTATTTTTGACTCTTGCAAAAAAAAAAAAAAAAATGAAGTTTTGGTTAAGTCCTATACACACTGGGGTCAAGTTGTCCTGTATGTTCCCCAAAACCACGTATGTCAGCAGACAGTGTAAACAGGGCCACACAGAGTAAAACCTCCTCGTGCTCACATGTAAACTGGTGCTAGTGAGCCTGTTCATTTGTTAATTCATCCATCCATCCATCCAACAGACATTTATTGAGTACCTACTCTGTCCCGACTAGCTAAGTGCCAGTGAGGTGCCAGGATATGATGGTGAACAAAATCAAGACAGTTCCTTCAGGAGCATTATCTGATAGGGACTCAGAGAAGTAAACAAAAAATTACAAAGTCCCCAAACAAAGAGATGTAGGCAAGGGTGCAGAGAGAGGGGACAAGTATGCAGTGCTGGTGGGACTGCAAACTAGTCCACAGCACAGCCTGCATGGAAAAACCTATGGAGAGTGCTCAAAGAACTACAAGTAGCCCTTCCATTTGATCCTGCAATAATCCGTTTACGAGGCATCTACCCAAAAGAGGAGAAGTCATTTTACCCCACAGACATTTGCACTCAAATGTTTACAGAAGCACAATTCCCAATCACAAAGATGTGAAAACAACCCAACTGCCTTTCAACACGTGAATGGATTACCATGGAACAAAACTCTGCCATAAAAAAAGATGGAGATTTTATATCTTTAGTAACAACCCTGATGATTTTGAAAAACATTCTCCTAAGCAAAGTATTACAAGAATGAAAAAACAAGCCTCAATATTCAGGACTAAATTGGAACTAGAAGATTAACAACTACATGCTCATAGGACAGAAAACTTCAACTAAACTCAAGTAGGGGGTTGAGGGAGAAGGGGCTGGGTAAGTTCCCACCCAATGCGTACATGGCCGAGGTACATGGCACATTTCCCGGGTGAAGGACACAGCTACAAATCGGACTTTAACTTTACAAAAGTAAACTATGCAACCTAATCATAGGTATCCTCATATTGATCTGAAATTTTTTAAAAATCACATACTTAAGGGCGGCTCCTGTGGCTCAGCGAGTAGGGCGCCGGCCCCATATACCGAAGGTGGCGGGTTCAAGCCTGGCCTCGGCCGAACTGCAAAACAAAAAAATAGCCGGGCGCTGTGGTGGGCGCCTGTAGTCCCAGCTACTAGG
>CAUYON010020470.1:0-24187 GCA_963573935.1 Arctocebus calabarensis
TGAATATTCATGATGAGAACTATGGGCACCCACGAATAGATTAATAAATTGTGGTATGTGTACACCATGGAATACTACGCAGCCTTAAAGAAAGATGGACACTTTGCCTCTTTCATGTTTACATGGATGGAGCTGGAACATATTCTTCTTAGCAAAGTATCTCAAGAATGAAAGAAAAAGTATCCAATGTACTCAGCCCTACTATGAAACTAATTTAAAGGTTTCATATGAAGGCTATAACCCAACTATAACCCAAGAATATGGGAAGGGAGGGGAGGGGGGAGGTTGGGGTGGAGGGAGGATAATTGGTGGGGCCACACCTATGGTGCATCTTAGAAGGGTACAGGAGAAACTTACTAAATGCAGAATACAAATGTCTTCATACAATAACTAAGAAAATGCCATAAGAGTATGCTAAACAGTTTGATGAAAACATTTCAGATTGTATATGAAACCAGCACATTGTATACCCCTTGATTGCACTAATGTATGCAGCTATGATTTAATTAAAAAAAAAAAGGCAAAAAATAACAAATGTTGATTCAGATGCAGAGAGAAGGAAACTCATATGCTTTTGGTGGTAATGCAAACTAGGATGGCCATTACAGAGAATAGTATGACAGTTTCTCAAAAAACTACAAATGAAACTACAAAACTACCATATGATCCAGCCATCCACTATTAGCCATTTATCCAAAGCAAAAGATAACAATACATCAAAAAGATAGATGCCTCCCCTCCCCATGTTTATTGCAGCACTATTCACAATAGCCAAGATATGGAATCAACCCAAGTATGTAACAACAGATGAATAGATAAAGAAAATGTGGTACATATACACAATGGAATGCCATTTAACCATAAAAAAGAATGACATCCTTTTATTCATGGCAACGTGGATGAGACTGGAGAACACCATGTTAAGTGAAATAAGCCAGGAACAGAAAGTTAAAACACTGAGTGTTCTCACTCGTGTGGAAGCTAAAAAACAGGTGATCTCATAGAAGTAAACAGCAGAACAGAGGGTACTAGAAACTGAGAATGATGGGGGAATAGAAGGGATAGGAAAAAATTTGTGACAAAACACAAAATTATAGCTGGAAAGGAAGAACAACTTCTAGTGGTTTCTAACACTATAGAATGAGTATTGTCAGCAATAATATATATTTTCAAATAGCTAGAAGACAGGATATTGAATGTTCCCAACCCAAAGAAATGATGTATTTAAGATGGTACACAGGCTAACGACCCCGATCTGATCCCTATACATCCTCTTTGTCGAAACATTGTACCTCGCAAATATGTACAATGATTATGTGCCGTGTAAAAATATTTTTTAAAAAACTTATGTTTCATGTTTATTCTTAAAAATTCAATCAAACCGACTTGGGAAACTAATAATTTTTATACTCACCCGTGCTTAGACCAGATTTTTCTGGCTTCCCATGTAGGGTTATAGCTGGGTACATAGAACCATGAGCTGTGGACACGTGTATGGATAATGGCATCCTCTTCAGACAAACAAAAGAAAGTTCCCTGTGAAAACCACGCTCTCCTTATTTACAGAAGAGACAAGGATGTGAAAATGTCCCTCTCTCCTAGCACACATGAGAGAAGGACGCATACAATACAATACAGCATGTCTATATTAAAACAAGTACAACACACAGACATTGTGAGATTGTGACATAACGGAGAGATCTTTTTGTGGAGTTGAATACAAGAGTGTTAATAATAATGTGTATGAAATGGTCATCAGTTTTTATCCAGGAGTCTTCCTACAGACAGTGATCTCAAAGCAGTGGGCCATGCATCGGTGCCATTCTTTGGTAAATGTTTAACTAGTTTGAGAGAAAAAAAAGAAAAGCAACTATAATATCGTGTTTTTAATACATCTATGTAAAGTTTCCAACTACTGCAGTGCAGATTGTACTATGGTGTAAGATGTGGCCACCTCTTTCTGTGTTATAATGTTCTGTTTTAAATGAAATAATAGCAATCATACATTGTAGTTTAGCAGGATTTCTAAAAGTTGTTGGGCTAGAGCAAACTATGTCCTCAATTAAAAAAAATTACTTACACATGTCTGGGAACCAGTTCTCTAGACACGTATTTGAGGAATTCAGAAAAGAACTAGAACAAAACATAAACATAAATTTCCCAATCCCCTAGAACTTGTAGAAAAGAGACATAGCTTCAGCTTTTCTGAAAGCTTGGACTAGAGAAGCCGCAGAGAAAGCTGAGAGTGGACTTACCTCCCTCGCAGGATGGAGGGTCTCTTCAGTGTGAGTCTCACCCCACACTGCCAGCATTCCCATCTCCACTGCAGATTTCCACATTCTCCCTACGGAATGCCAGAATAGTTCACATGAAATTTTAGACATGTACAGAAAAGAAGATACTGTTGTACAATCAATCAGTAAGCTTCAACTAATTATTTGGGGGGGAAAAAAAAAAAGACTGTGCTAATTGCAGAAGAAGGTTGAGGCCTCCAGACTGGGTCTGTCTCCACAGTAGGGACTGGTCCCAGAGGAGTCAGGAGCCCAGTCCTCGACTGCCACCAAGGCACATGGATATGAATTCAGTCTGTGGATTGGAGCCTCAAGTAAATCTTTTTTTCTAGCAAATTCTTCCTCTTTCTTTTAATTTATCTGCTCTTTAAGAAGACATCAAGTTTTTATTACAAGTAAATCTAAACTGCATATGAAAATAAAAGTTAGGGAAATGCTTTTCAAGTTTCTGGTCTTGTGTCTGCCAAGGTGAAGAAGGGTAATACAGAATTTAGATCTTAAAGAAATCCAGGAGTTTTCACTCCAGATGAGAAACTGTGTTATTTAGAAGTTACATACTAAACCAAGATGTCCTGATCACCAGGAGAATTTTTTGCTTCCATGGCTCCTTCAAGCAAAGCCACTTCTCTTATTTTCCAAACCCATGTTTTTCTAGGTCATAGATTAATCACATTCTTAAGAATGTATTCCTTTTATCTCATCTTTTTTTGACAAGGTGTAATAGGCAAACGTTTATGTTCCAAACTTTTCCAGTTTTTGGTTTTGCCTTAGGGTCTTAGAAAATAAGATTAGTAAATAATAGTCTCTGAATTATGTCTACATGTTGTCTAATTGTTGATTTTTCATTTTCTATCACTTCTTTTATTCATATATTTTCTCCTCCCTGCACCCCCATCTCTGCAGATCAATAAATTGCACATAATGTTCACATTACGTGAACTCAGCCCATGATTAGTTAATCAAAAGTATAGGTGGACCACGTGTGTGGCTTCTATTCTCAAATCTTGGATGAGAAGAGGAGACAGCACTCAAAGGGCAGACAGCTTTTCTTACAATGTTAGTGTCTCATCCATTCTTGTTCAGTTTGGGAGAGGAAAAGCTCAAAAGCCTGCACCTTGCTAGTTCAACTTCCAAGATTTCTGCATTTTGACAGACTCCAGTGCTTGAGGGTACTGTGCTTAGGACTGAAGCATAGATTGTAGAAAATGTGTCCAGAAGCAATACAGGGTAAAAGCAGTGGCAAAGTGTCTAAAAGCATGGCAGCTATCAAAGGGCGCTCAGTCAAGAATAGTATAGAAAAATCATGGGGCTGAAGAGAGAGGGCAGGTGGATGGAGGTGGATCTGGAGGATCCCAGAGCAGGGCCAGATCTGAGTCATTGCAGGTGGTGCTACCAGCTTCTCAGGTGCACTAAAGAAGGCAAAACAGAGTGAATGGGGAACAGTTTAGTGTGACAAAATGCAACATTACTTCCCCATGGAGAAGCTCAAATTAGTGGGGGTTAGAGTGTCTTGAAAAAAACAAAAAATGACGAAAAGAGAAAGAAACCAAATGTGCTCTCTTAAGAACAAATCCGTTTGATATGCGTGTTGCTGCTTCTACTTGGAGAATAAGACTCCCAAGTTCAGGCAAACCAGGTTGGTCTTTGGTTTTATGTAGCATCCATCTCTCCATCCTTCTCTCCATTCAACCTGTATCGAGCATGTCTTCTGAGTCAGGCATTGTGCTAGAGGCTGGGGAAAGTGTCCTAAAGAAAACTAGCGGTGACTCCCTGGCCCTCATGCTGCTTCTAGTCTAGTGGAAGAGATATGCATGGACCATAGGGTCTTCCTGAAAATGAGCAACGACAGCTCCAATGGGGGCAACCAAAGAGACGCAGGTGCAATGATGTGGGACCAGACCCCATGAGGACACTCAGGATCATTCTCTCCAGGACAAGGTTTGAGCAACATGTAGGAGCTAAATTCAGCAGAGAGGCCTGGGAGAGGGTCCAGCATAAGGAATGGCCGTGTGTGTGTGTGTGTGTGTGTGTGTGTGTGAGGTATGGAGGGTAGGATCCCGGGCAAACATGAGCAAGTGACTAAGGATAACAAGGCCAGAGCTCTGCAGCCCCAAACAATGGGAAGCACAGTTCCAGATGCCTTGGACCAGTCCCCGAAAATAACAGGGAGTGATTGAAAGGTTGGGAACAAGGGAATGACAAAATTAGATTCCCTTTGAAAAGATCATTCCAACTGCTCTGTGAAGAATGTATGGGGAGTGGAGAGGGGAAGATTAGATAGGGAAGACTAGACACGGTCCGGTAAAGACTGAGTGTGTAGGGCACAGGAAGTGCTGAGAACAGCACAGGGCATGTACCAAGCACTCAACAAATGGCAGCTACTAAAACTATTGAGATTTCAAAAGAGGACCCCCCCCAGAAAGGCTAGATAACTTCAGACCAACTTGGGTTACATATTCATTATTCCTTCATTGCATATTATATCTATTTTTCCTATGAAAACGGAATCTTCCAAATTCAGTTAACAGAAACCTCTCTAGTCAAAGCATGAGTTTGGGATTTTTTTGTTTGTTTTGTTTTTAAGTCATGGAACTGGAGCCAAGGAAGATAAGACACAAAAATGTATTGAATTCACCACTTGCTTATTCTCTTATCTTTTTAAAGCTTTAAAATATCTTCCCCAGCCCCTGGTTGTGCTCACAAGTAGATTTCCTGCCCAGAGGCTGCCTCCTTCAGCTCCTAAGCTCCTGCCTGGGTTGTAAATTCCACAGCCTCCTCCCCACACTCCTCAGCTTCTCCCCAGGAGGCCTTGAATGCTGATGAGTTTCATATCAATTACTGTCCCGTTATCTCAAAACACCAATGTATAAAGTCAACTTCTTCTCTAAAAACTAGAATTTATTGTGTCCCAGTGTCATTTTTGGTAATTGTTTAAAGTTAACGGTATCCAGACCTATAGAATTTTATATAAACTTTGAACTCCTTTTTCATCCAAAGGAAACCTCTCTTACATTCTATATATGGTGATGTGCCTTCGATTGGAGACTACTTATACACAGTAGATTTATTTACACTGAGGAACCTAGGAATTTGACCTTTGAATAACATCACGAAGAAAAAAATAAGTTCAGATCAGAACAGAGTCAAACCAACCATACAGGTAACTGACTCTTGCTCTAGGGTAACTGACTCTCTCATCCTCCAGGGAGGATGTCCCGTTACACAGCTGCCTTGATCTGGAAGGAAGGGCTCCTCTTTCTTTGGATTTTGAGCAAGGATCACTTGGAAAGAAACATGGAAATTTTTATCTTCTAGATAACATGAGGACAAGAAAGGTAAGATGCCTCTGCTTTATTTTTGTCTTTCACTATTTGAAGGAAAAGTCCAGGGAAAATATTAAAGGATTCCTAACATCAGTGTTAGGAAAATAATAACACCCTGGGGAACAAGAAGTGATGATTCTGGAGACATAATTTGTCCCCAGGGTAGACTGAGTCCTTATAATCACTGCCCCCAAGAGGGTCTTGTACCTTGTGGTTTGAGAATAAATTGAGAACTAGTTTAGTAGTTAGGATGGATGCCAAAATTCACATCAGTCACCCCTAACTTTTAGGGGGAGCATGTGGTTTCTTTGTACACTTAATGCATTGATGAATCGCTCGCCTGTTCACATCTCAACAGAGAGATGCTTAGTTTTTATTACAGATGTAGCATTGCCCGTTCAGCTCTGTTCTCAAAATTGGATTATGAACATAATTCTTAGCAATGCTGCTTTAATTTATCTCCGCAAACTACATAAAAAGCATTTCATTAGAAGAGCTGGAGTCATAGCCTGATGCACTGCACATGGCAAGCAGCGTGATTTATGGCCTGGGGAGCGGCCTGCCACAGGCAGGCGTTTCAATGCTATGCCGATTATTTAGATGTATTCAGAATCTCGCCCTTTCTTGCCAATGGATACTAAGCTTTCTCCAAGAGCTCTATGTATGTGTCAAGATATTCTTTTTCTCAGAGAGATGCCAAAACCAGATTTATCCTGTTCCCCCAAGGTTAAAGAAATGAGGGAGATGTCCTTTGCTTTTCTCTACCTCTTACTCCCAGAAAATAATTCATCTACATCCACACAGTGACAGCTCTTGGCATGAACAAGGGTGTCCCAAGAAGAGCCAGGAGGCATCCGTGCAATTGTTCATGATCGTATCATGATGTATTTAGCATATTTGCCAGTGTTTAGATTTAAACACTAGTCTGGCTCATACTAAGACAAACTGAAACAAAACTTGTAAATATTCAGTGGTTTTTATAATAGTTTACATAATCCAACTTGCAAAATGTCAATATAGTCCTATAAATAATATCAGAGGTTTCCAAAAAAGTTACAAATCAGCATTTTTTCACTTAGGTTTCTCTGAGTTTTTCTTTGACTCTGAGATAATTTGTGTATAAAATCTATCCTAAATCACATAAGCGGAGTCTTTTTTTTTTTTTCCTGCTTTTGGTTGTGTTACAATTTTTTTTTTCTTTTCTATTTGCCCCTTATATAGCAGGTGCTCCTCATGCTAAGATTTATTTCAGCACACACTAAGGTATGAATGGGCCACAAGCAGGTAGAACAGGAAGAATGTTGTTGCCAAAGTATGGAAGCAATTCCAGTGCAAATATTTCTGGAGTTTTTACTTTTTTCTCTCTTTTGCTTTCTTTCTTTAAAGTTTTCTCTTAAGAAAACTGTTTTAATGGAATGGTATCACTAATGATTCCATTATGTACAAGCATCTACATATGTAACCCTCGGGGTGAGTTGTCTCATTTAGTTTATGATATTTTTAAGTGAAGCAGACATTATTCCCAATTTACAGAAGCAGAAAGAAGAGATATCAGCGCTAATATATTAAACAGAGCTATTATGCAGAGGCAACCTAGAACATAGTCCAAACTTACTGCCTTGGATCATATGTTCTTCCCATTGAAGATGGTCCTGAGCCATTCACATTGGTGGGGCATGAGGAATAAGGCAGGATAGACCAAGTGCCAAACACACCAGCAACTTGGTCTTGGATTTTCCAGCCTCCAAAATTCTGAGAAATAAATTTCTATTTCTTATAAGCTCCCCAGTCTATAGTGTTTTGTTATAGTAGCTGAAATAGACTAAGATATAAATCAACTGAACAAACCCAAGAGCCCAAAAGTAGATGCATATGTATATGGCCAATTGATTTTTAACAAAGGCACCAAGATAATTAATTGCAGAAATGACAGTTTTTCTACAAATGATGTGGGAACAGTTATATAACCGTATTTTTCAAAAAGAATCACAATCCTAATCTCATGCCATCTATAAAATTTAAATCAAAATGGATCATAAGCCTATTAAGACCTAAAACATAAACCCTCTAGAAGAAAATACAGAAGAAAATCATCACGTAGAGAGGACCAAATATTTTTTAGATAGGACACAAAAGACACAAACCATGAAATAATGGGAAAGCAGATTTCATGAAAATTTAATGAAAAATACTGTTAAAAAAATGAAATGTGAGTCAGAAAATATTTTTTTAAACTCTTAAAAACTAAGTAAGATTAAACAGCATAATAAAACATGGGAAAAATATTTAAGCAGACGTTGTACAGCAGAAAATTCAATAACCAATAAGCACATGATGAGATGCTCAGTATCAGTAGTCACAATGAGATATTGCCCTTAGGATGGCTAAACAAAATTGACTGACAGTGCCAAGTGTTGGAGAAGATGTGGAGCAACTGGAACTCTCATACATTGTCTGAATACAACATGGTATAACCAAAGGGAAAACAGTTTAACAGTTTCTTGTAAAATTAAACATATACTTTCCTTATAACCAGTAATTCCATACCTCAGTATTGACGCAAGAGAAATCAAGGCATTGGACTATATAAAGACTTATACATGAATGTTCATGGCCGTTTTATTCATAGTAGTAAAAAAAATCGAGAACAATCTAATTTCCACCTACATATAAACAGAAAAGCTGTGACACATCCACACGGTAGAATACAAGCTAAAAATAAAGAGGAATGCATTGTGGTATACACAACAGCAAGCAAGAATCTCAAAAATATGCCGAGTGACAAGGCACTAGATACGAAAGACTACATACTTTCTGATTCCATTTATATGAAACTCTAAAACAAAACAACCTATGTGGCAGAAAGCAGACCAGCGGTTGTCTGGGACTGGGAGTTAGGGTGACCGGGAAGAGGCACAGGAGAGTTTGGGGGGTGGTTTAAATGTTCCATATCTTGATTGCGATGATGGCTCTATTTGCGTATATTTTTGTCAAAACTCATTGAAAAGTACTCATAAAAAACTTAGGTTAATTTTTGTTTATTTTTATGAACAAGCGATGGAATAAACATTTCCTGTGCATTGACCTCCAGTCCCCAGTGGGGAATTCGGGGACTTGCTGCAGCCTGCTGGAGATGGGAGGAGGGCCTGCTGGGGATGGGACCTGCTGCATACAGCTAACAAGTGAGACCAGCATCATCATCACCACACAGGGGCCAGAGGGGAAATTATGCCATGTAGAGAATGGGTGGGTTGCCTACCACTCCATTTTCAACTCTGGGCCTCACAGCCACAGAGAGGACCAAAGCTCTGCTGGGAGGAAGTTATGTTGAGTGACCTTACTTATTTTGTTGCATCTATTCCCTAGTTTATAGTCTCCAAGCCATCCTGAGACGGTCCACCTTCCCCTCTGCTGACATGGTCTGGCTACAGATGTCACGACGTCTGTAGAAAAGTCTGTTCTCATCAGAGACTCTGGTCTGTCCTGAAGAAGTGGGGGGATCCCAGCTCTCTGCCAGCCTCACTCCCGAACCTCCTCTGAGAGCCTGCGAGGGCCGAGGCTCACCCGCTCCAGCTCTTGGCATCAGGAAAGTGCTGACCTCCAAGTCCAGACAAGACTGCCTTTCTGTGCCGGGACCTGACTAGCAGAAACTGCCGTGACCACGTAAATGAGTGTGTGACAGAAACTGCCGTGACCGCGTGAATGAGGGTGTGACAGAAACTGCCGTGACCACGTGAATGAGTGTGTGCCCTTAGTGGTTGAAGCCGGAATTAGGAGTTCAGGGCTATTTTCTTGTCGCTGTTCCAGCCTTCCCACACTTGTCCCTTTCCCCTATGTTGTGATCACCCTCTAGGGGACAAACTCCTCTTCCCATCCACAAAAACATAAGACTAATTTCATGCCAAGGAAAAGCTCTAAAGCTGTAGAAGATGTTGACCTCCTCAGCTGTCTCCGAGAGGATGTAGGAGAGTGACAGAGCGGCACAGCAGCCCTGGAAAGAGTGCAACAGTAACCCAGGTGTCACCTGCCACTGTCGTCTTCTGGGGTCACTGTCAGAATCCACTGGGATGGGGGGAGCTTTATCGTACCCACACGTCCCCAGCTTCTAGGTCTGATAGCCTCCTTCCTGGGTGCTTCCCTTCTTTCAGTTCCCACAAAGTCCCCCTCAATATGAGAGAACTGGACTATCAGGTTTGTAGGTAGCTGAGGACTCCAGCTTTACGCTCAGGTTCCTTTCTGGGCATCCCTGTAGGAGAACCCAGGGGCCCCCCGGCCCACAAAGAGCCCCTTCCTGGCTGGTCCTTCCCATCTCCAGGCCTTCTTTCTCCCTTCTTAAAGAGGGACTCCTCCATACCACAAGTTACAGATGCCTGATACGCTCTTTCCTGTCTCAGCTAAGACCAAGTGGCCTTTTTAAACTTACCTTAAGATAGTTTCCTCCCTAAAAGATAATTTTGCCTTTTTCCTAAGAAGACAAAGTACTACCAGACCTCTGTGATTCTCCTTCCATAGCCTGCCCTTCACATACCTATGTGTTCATGTATGTGAGTTTACCTGTGCATGGATGTGTACATAGGTGTGCACTTTTACATGTGTTTATATGTGTCCACTATGTGCGTATGTGTGTGTTATATAAAGGAAGGTCTGGCAATTAAGTTTGTGAACTTGTGGCCATGCCCTTATGTTGGCAGCACGGTACCAACCTTATGAATTACCCTGATGTCCTGAATGTCATAAGGTTTCACGACCTTGGTACAGCAGTGTCTCACAGCTGTGCTCATGTCGATGAGCGGCGTGAACTCATGAGTTGTTGAGAGGTGTTCATTATTGTTGCATGCTTTGTGTGTTGTCATGAGAATGTTGGAGCTTAAAGGAACAAACATTACATTTCTTGTTAAACTTGTCAAGAGTGAAGTGAAATCAGGGGCACGTTAGCCCAAGTTTATGGGGATAGTTCCATGAAGAAAATAGCAGAGTACAGATGGATTAAAAGGTTTTCTGAAGAGAGAGAAAGAGTCACTGATAAAGAGAGGTCAGGGTGGCAAAGAACAAACAGAACTGATGAAAACACTGCAAGAAATCAACAAATCCTGCGTCAAAATTTGGCTGACCGTGAGAAGCACAGCAGACCAAGTAAACATCAAGAGAAGAAACAGTTGGAGAATCTCAGTATGAGAAAGGTATGTACAAACAAGGGGCACTTTCCTCACAATAGTGTGCCAGCTCACACGGCGCTGGCTATGGGGAGCTTTTAGCCAGTAAGCTTGTAGCTATAGCAACACCCTTCCAACTCGCCTGGTTGGCCCCCAGTGACTTTTCTTTACCAAAAGATAAAGGAAACATCGAGAGGAAGACACTTTGATGACATTCAGGACATCGAGGGTAATTCATTGCCAACTCTGATGGCCATTCCAGAAAAAGAGTCCCCAAATTGCTTTGAAGGGTGGACTGGGGACACTGAAGGTAACCACGGTGCTATTCAGCAGCAAGGTATGTAGCACTTTTTCTAGACTGAGTTCATGAACTTCATTGTCAGACCTGTATCTGTATGTGCCTGGTGTGTGTGTGTGTACGTATGTGTATTATCTCCATGCACACATTCTTTATCCTTGCTTTGGGAGAGAAAGGAAAATAAGTCTAATTTTTGAAATGTATTGAACCTTTTCAGTAACCAAAGCCTTATTATTGTGTGCACGAATAATTTTCACACTGGCTTAGACCTGTTTCATTTGCTGATTGCTGTACTTTTTCCATACACATGCTCCTACTTGCACTATTCCCTGAAGAAAATGTTTCCCAGGAAAGGTTTCCTTCCCAAATTGCCATGTTCAGTGGGGAGACCTGAAGATCGCCTATGGATCTTTGAAGATGGCTCAAAATACAATTCTCAGAGATGCAGAAAATGAGATGGCTTCTTCCAGCTTCCCTCCCATCGCGTGCTCCAGGGAAAGATGGATCCCCGCTCTGCCAACGCGGCCACTCCTGGCAGAGCCCTGCCTGACCGTGACCATGACGTACAAGGCTCTTCACTTCACTCTGCTGCACTCAGGAAGCTGCCACTGTCTTTGTTCCCTCCAGAAGCCAATTAACCCTTCGGGCAGCACATAAATTTTCTGACCTAGCTGCGGTTTGTTATGTCCTGGTCTCCCCTTCAGCACCAGACATTGGGAGCATGGAGGCTTAGCCTTAGTGTGGAAAATATGACTCAATGCAACATTTGCTCATTCCAGACAGCAACATGGTACCTCCGTGTAAAGAAAACTAACGGGAAACCTGATTTTCATTACAAGAGAGGAGTCTGTGTGCAGCTGAAAAAGACTGACCACAGAGGAAACAGTGATGCCGCAGGCTCAAAAACCAAACGGTCCAGCAGTAGAGGAGAAGCATGAATCAGAGGGAGAACTGAGGCCGGCAGCAATGCGGTAGGCTCCTCTGTGTTGCCGAAACCGCACCACATCTATTATCTCCCGTCCCGGCGCTTCCTCTTGGAGCGTGGGCTCTTTGCGCTGTTTGCTCGCTGTGCACACCTGGAAGGCTGGTGTGCTTTGTCCTCGGTCCTCACTCAGCTCCTGTTTAGTCTTCTCCTTTCCCCAGCCTCTGTCCTCAAGAGGCTGTGCCCCTGCGGTCCCTAGCAGGGTACCTTCCCTGTGCCTGGCTTTGCACCAGTGATGCAGGAGGCGTCAGATATTTGGGACGGGCCGGGATGCATGGTTTTCCTTCCCCTCTGACTCCCGAGAGAGCTGCTGTCCTGCCTCACCACTCTCCCTCGGATCTCAGCCTGGCAAACCATTCTGCCCAGGGACATTCACCAGTCGGTAACAGCTTCATGCGTTACCAGGACCAAGGATGATCCCCAGACTGATGCCTTCGCTCAAAAATCCCAACTGCAATTGTGTAACAGCAAGAGCCTGGCTACTGAGACAGCACCAAGTCCCCAGAAGTAAAATGTCTCAGGATCATTCCTATTTACTCCTATTCCCAGTGGACGGTCCGGGTCTACCCTAGAGCACATTTCTCCCTACGACTTAAACTATGAGTGAATAACAAACTCTTTGACAGAATTTTCAGGTAAAAACCGTATGATCGCAGGCCACTGGAAGACGGGGCTTCTGTCTGTAAAGGGTGAGCTGAGTGGTTTTATTTTGGTTTTGTGTAAGATCCGCAGTGGTTTGGAGATAGTCTGCCGCTTCTCACCCTCCCAGCTCCCTGCAGTGATCAGAACTCACAGTTAGGCTTACAAACTTCCTCACATCAACACCAGCAGATGTGGACCAAGTAGGAGGATGGCCTGGGGGCCCTCGAAGTTTCTGAGCCAATCTGACCCCGGGCCCCATTTGGGTTCATGCACCCCCACATGTCTAGGTGTAACCTAAGAGTCACAGCCTGGCGCTTAGACCCCAGGTGTGATTGCCGGGAACCAAGGACTCTGGGCCACCTGCCTTTAGTTGGCCTCCAGGCTGTGCACACGTTTCTCCTTGACAGAGAACACGCTTCCTAGTCTTGTCCCAAAGATGACTAGTCCTGTTCATCCTTGAGTTTCCAGTGGAACCTCTGGACTAGAAGCCACATCAGGGCCCGCCCCAGTACCCAGTGGATTCCTTTGTAGAGCATGCATCTCAGTTGTAACAATTTGCTCAGCACCTATGTCCCCCACAAGACCACACGTGGATCCAGCTCAATGCCAGGCTTTTGGGAAGACACTTGCAAATGGCTAATGAATTAACTCACTTCACCACTATGCTTGGGGTGAACAATGGCTATGTCCTTCTAGGCTTCATCTGAAGCACAGTCATCGTGTTCAACTTGAATAGAGAAAACACCACTTGGAGAGGTAGCCAGAGAGGACTGGAAAACCACATTGTGATAGACCCAAGGAGCAGGATAAAATTCTGGTACAAACAGGCTCTGAAGGCAGGTCATTATGGTTCAGGGCCCAGCCCTGCCTCTTACCAGTTACACGACTTGAGAAAAATCGTGTCAACTCTTTATGCCACATTTTCTTTACTTGTAAAATGAGAAGGAGACTACTACAAAATGAAAAGTGTCATCATAAAAATTATGTGAAGTCGCACATGTGTACAGAGGAAATTAAGAAACGCTATGTTGCCATCACTCTCAAATCCGGGTTACTTCCTTAATCAAAGACACTGTTCTTACAGGGTGTCCCACAATGAGATCCCTGTCCTCACTACACTGGGCCATTGCCCAGCTTCTCCCCCTATAATTTATAGGCTGAGAGCAAAACCAGTTCCTAGGGGTGCTGTGTTGCTAAGTGACGCAAGGTGTTAAATAGTTTAGACATGGGTTTGGTCATACAGGACACACATGCTTTTCCCCAGTTCAAGTCTGGGAAAATTTGCCAAAACAGTCTTGCCATGCATAAGAAGGGAAAAAAGCAAGCCAGTAACAGCTAAACTCAAATGAGTACTTGCCTCACTGGTTTGCCTTGCCAGGCTCCTTCATTGTGGGAGACACCTGTGACCCCCGTGGAGCCAGAGTGGCAAAGTTCTAGGAATGGCAGCATTCAGGCTTACTACCAGGACCCCGTCTTCATTCCACAGGCAGCATCATAATATTCCCTGGGATAATTAAAGACCCCGGGGCTCTGCCTCTGTCAGCTGAATTGAAAAGAAAGTTCCAAGGCAGAATGAGCTGTCATGAACCTAAGCAGCCATTGGCTCTTGGCACTGGAGCTGGAAACAGAAGTTGGCTCTAAGTCAAAGCCATAAAAAGGGCTGTGTGTGGAGTGTGTGTAGCTGAGCAGCTGCTGACATCGCAGAGTTCTACCTAAAATCCCCAGGTCAGTTTCAGACATTACAACTAGGAGATCTCTGTATAGCATTCACTGGCAATGTCAGTCAGGTTGCCTTAGGGGAATAGAAGATGCCAGGTTGAAACAGCTCCATGTCCAAGCCTGCAAGCCCGCATAGCCTTCGCTCTGTACTTCACCTAAATAAAGAGATGTGAGTGTGGCAGCACAAGGATGGCGAGAGGGATGGACACACCCTAAGCAAGCTTGAGTTAAAAAGAGAGGGCTGAGAAGTTGGAAAGGAGACAAGGGAGTTGAAGGCAATGGTAAGCATCCTGGTAGGAACCTGATGAGTTATTTGGACAAAGCATTCGTTACTTTGAAATGCTAGAGGAAACACGGTAATTTTCCAGCTAACCTATCCTTGAACATTCTAAAAAGGCAGAGGTATAATGATCCTGAAAACTCTTTTTCAATCAGTCATTCCACCTCTCGCACCGTGCCTTTGACTAAAGCTGCTGTGTTAGCACTGAGCCTTCTTTCTGCTTCCCTGCCCAGAGGAGTTTATGAGTGGTAAAAATGACTAAAGGGCACGTAGCAGAGAGGAGTGGAGGGGAACGAAGGGAGGAAGAGGAGGAATCAAGGCCCTAGATAATCTTTATATATTGTATGATCGAGTTCCAAAAATTTGACTTCATCTGCGGTAAGGCATTTTTAAAAACATAAGTCTTATAATCAAAGAATATTAGATCTGGAAGAGACCTTTAAAAAGAGTCTCAGAATCCTGTCTATTTAAGGGCTTAGATAAGACCACATTTATCCTGCAAGGACTGATAAGAATGTTTCAGAAAATAAATTTTGGTTGGATAGTGATTCATACACCTGACAAGATGCTCAGTATGTTTGCAACAAGGGTGGAAAGGTAATGGGTTCCAGAAAAGAGGGAGTCATGTTTTAAGGAAGCTCTGAAAGACAACAGAAGAATCGGACCAGAAAAAAAAAAGAAAAGAATAAGAATAAGACCAGAAAACATTCAGAGTTGGTTGTCTTCTCTAGAAGAGAGTTGGCTTTATCGAAAGCCTACCACATGAGGTGTCTTTTCCTAGGTTTATCTCAAGACCCTTTCGATACATACAAGGGGTACCTGACAAGACTGAAGGGCACTGGAGGGTGTCAGGGAAGACTTTCTAGAATAAGCAGGGCCTGCATTAGCTCTTGAATGAGGAGCTGTGGCTGAATAGACCACTATTCTATCTGATGAGAGAAGAGAAGGATTTACTTTCCCTTTTTTAATCTGTCTGGAATATCTCCAATGTGTGGGTGATGGTTAATTCCTGTGATAGCAAGAAAGAGGTTTGAAAAGTTGAATATTAAATAAAGAGTATGCAGATGAAATCAGGGAAAGATTACCAAGGTTGTAGAAGAAAAAGAATAAGAATTTCTGAAAGAGGTTTAGAGCATATAGGATCAAGTTGGGTCTAAGGGGAACCATAATTGCTTTCTATCACGACCACTACTGCCAAGAGGATAATGGAGTGATGAGTCATAAGCAAAGAACAACAGGACAGTGCTTTGAAGGGTCAATTTTTCTTTATCCTAGCCAACTTTTATCTAAAGGACTATTTTACAGCTAGCAATCTGAGCAAATGGGAGGCTTTTTTAGCAGTTAGGAAATGTACTAGAAGGTAGAGGTAGATTTAATTCCCCAAGACTCATATTGAGCAATCAAAAAAAAAAAACTCCAATTGTGATTAAATGATTTATTTAGTCACCATTCTTTCTGGCACAGAATAGGAAATTGGCTCTTAGAGTAGATAAGTGGCCTGGGGTCCTCTATCCAGCGAGTGGCGGCCTGGGTTTCAAGCCCACACCAGTCTCATTCCAAAGCCACTGCACTACAGTGCCTCTGTTAAATAAAAACAACTTGTGATAATTTATAGTAAAGTATTATAAAAGCATAGATAAGAGGACTCCATACGATTGTTTAAAATGTCAAAGAACCAAGTTTGTTGTGTTGTCTCATTAGACAGACTTTTTCTGATGTGTGTTTCCTGGCTAGTTCCAGAGTGAGAGATAAACCATTGATCCACAATAACAATGAAAATAGCATTTCTCTATTTCTAGCTTCCACGCTCTGCTAGGGAGGCCATTCAGTCATGTACTTTCAGTTTTAATGGTAGTCTCATCTTCTTACTTGGCAAAAACTTGCATAAGTGACAGATACTATCCAAGACGTGGAAGTATTCCTCCCTTCTGACACTGATAACCTTGCCCTTGGACCAGCTTGATGTCATAGTTGTTCCTAGGAATCCAACTTTCTTGGTGCTTAACTTTTGCAATGTCTATAGAAACCATAGAAGACCCTCCGCACAGCCCCTCTGCACATTTGTAGGGCTTGATTATCTGACCTCTGTGGGATACGTTAACACACACCTATAGGCGATGATCAAGGTAGGCAAATGCTACATGTGTTTGGCTGTTTTTAATAGACTTACTTATAACCCATAAGTAAATCCCGCTTTGAGAATATAATCAATTATAATAGACCTTTGTCCTTGGAAGTAGATTGGATTATCATCAAATAGCAAGTGTACTGTTCCTGTAAGGCTCACATTTACTCAAAAGCGGGATTCTAGAGAAGATGAGGAATTGGTATGGCTGCTTGAATGTGGGTAAAGCCTTCAAGTTCATTTCCTTGACAGACACCGTTTGTTTAGTTTATTTTAAAGTTACTCTCTTTGCTCTTTATCATACCTCCAGCATCGTTCTGCTTTGAATATGTGGTAGAAAGGAGGAACACAGCCTGATGACTTTAATCAGACCTGAATGACTATTCATTTCACACCAGCTGTTGGCATATGTTGAGTTTTCCAGTATTACCTTCTCCTGGGAGTCCTTCATTAGTGGGGGTAAAGAAACGTCCTAAACATTTTTTTTTTTTTGCCAGTTTTACATTTCAATAGGCAACTGCTAAACACTGAAGTATTATGTTTGCAGTCGGTCTATGCAGAGTGTAGATTTTTCCCAATATAGTTCTACTTTAAGTTTGCTTCTGTCCTAACCCACAGAAGAAAACTTAAGCCAAAAAAGAAAAAAAATAATTGGATGACTGCCACATATCTATGTAACTATGGGTCAGCTATGAAACCGCTCAAAAGGCAGTAAAACTCAGTAATTTAGCACATAGGTGAGTGAAAACACACATGTTTTGCATAAGGCCTATACATAGGTGAAAAAGCTATTTTCTAGACATCAGTTCAGGGGATTCTTTCTAAAAGCCTCCTGTTTACTTCGTCCACTGTGGAGCCTATTTTTGTTTGTAGTTCTCGTGACAACAAAAACTGTTGCTCTAGTTGGTAGCAACTATAAAGCCAAGGCAAAAGCCTTAAGAATGATCCTTTGCTACTCAATTTATGTCAGCAATCAGGGAGGGGGTGAAAGTGGATAAAGCAGTGAAATATAGCCCTGTCATGTGACTGCAAAAATTAGGAAACTCTTCTCAAAGGAAAGTAGAGGGTGATGTATGTGCTTCCTGTGTTAGAGGTACCCCAGAAGTTATATATCTCTGCTGTCACCAACCACAGGGAGGTAGATAAGGGGAAAGATTCCAGTCCCTTTCAGCAATCTGAAAGAAAATCATTTGTATCATTTTCATGTACAAATATCTGCTTCAGTGTCAGAAGTTCTGTACAGGAAAAAAAAAAAAAAAACACGTGGAAGGGACAATAGAACAGGGCAGCCAGATTCCAAGTCGATAAGGTTATCACCTTTTTAAGATTGACCTTAGCCATACAGGAAGCTGAGGTAATGGCGTGAAACAGATGAATTCTCGTGGAGAATCCCTGAGTTGAGTATTTTCAGCATCCTGGGTTTGCCCAGATTTTTGCAAATGAGAATTGCAGCCACCCCTGTGGTAGAGAAGCTGCAGCTGAGCTTCGGCCATGCTGCGGACCAAGGCAGCAAGGCAACTCGAAAGAAATGGAAGGTTTGGTTTCCATCCAAACCTCTGGGCAAGATGCTACCAGCATCTCTTCTACTTAATTTATTACAAAGTGACAAAAGAAAAAGAAATCATACTAACCAACCGAGCAAAAACAATGACTGGCAGAAAGACCAGCGAGGGGTCTCCAGAGCACCAGTGGTCATGGTTTTCTTAGGCTAGTGCCACCCAAGAAAGCTTTCCTGCTTTTTTACTTTTTTGTGTTTTCCAAATTTTCTGTGGTCACTGTCTTTCTCTTAATCCTTATATATTTAATTTTTAGGTCAAATCTATTCATCTGTCATTTTTAAACCATGCTGTGTTTTCATGCGGCCAGTTTCTGTTTAGCCCAAATTGTAAATAGTGTTTTCTGAAGAATTTACTCTGAGTCAGAAGAGAGATGAGTGAAGCCGAGTTTATGGGCTGAAGCCTCAGAGATATCCAGATAAATAAACACAATCATTGCATTGAAGATAACGAAACACCATCTGGCGAGGATCATTTCCCGAAAAGGAGAAGCTGGGAGCCAAGTCCGTAAAGCAGGAGAGAGAGAGAGACTCTCCTTCTGGTCAGGACAAATGTGGCGCTGAGGTTTAGCGTGGGAGTGCTGCTTGCCTGAATTTCTGCCTTGGCTTCCACGGTTCGACAAGCTGCGCCTTTCCTCTGCTCCCTAATGTGGGGAGTCACTTTGAAGTTCTCTCGAGGTAATGTGGGGCTCTTCTGCTCAGATGACCTCCAGAAAACAAATGCTTCATCACTGCTTCCCAAGCAAGCTGAAGTCATTGGAAATAGCAGAAAAAATTATGGAAATGCTATGACAGCTTATTCAGAGTTAATGGGGTTTATCATACACCTGCTGTGCTCCAGGCACCGTGCTGGAAGCTCTAAAGTCATGCATACTTGGGAGGATTTTTGGATCCTTACATCGTGTACTGGAGTAAGTGAAAAGAAATCTCCAACTGAAACCTGGGTGGAACTCCAAAGTTAAACTAAGCAATAATTGATAAGAATTGGGGACCCATTTCTGCCTGGGCTCACGTGGTTGCTCAGCTTGGAATGCTTTTCCCTACTATTTCTCCTCTGTTCTCCTGGCCAAGATAACCCTGACTGCCACTATCCCTGCCTTGGGCAGTGCCACCCTGCGCAGAGTGAGGACTGGATAGTCCCCATCGTGAATCCAAAGGGAGTCAGTCACCACCAGACTTTGCAGGATTCTCAAGCCTACAGACCAAAGTGCCAGTCTTCGTTCTTTTACTTCCCATTTATGAATACCATTTAGGGTACCTCTGACACAGGAAGGGTTTAGGCCATCTACATGACTGTATTAGCCAGTGTTTCCCAGAAAACAGACCAAAAGGATATCTACCTACCTACCTATCATCTGTCTTTCTGAAGATACTTATTATAAGCAATTGGCTCATGTGATTAGGGAGGTTAAAAAGTCCCTCGATGTGAAACCCAGGACAGCCGATGGTTCCTGTCCAAGTCCAAAGGCCTGAGAAGCAGAAGAGCTGATGCCATGGATCTGGTTCAAGTCTAAAGGCAGGAGAAGACTGATGTCCCAGGGAAGACACTCAGCAGAGAGCAACAGTTCTCCCTTCTTCTGCTTTTTTGCTCTACTCAGTCCATCAACAGATTGGGTGAGGCCCACCTACATTGGAAGGGCAATCTGCTTTTCTCAGGCCACCAATTCAAATGTTAATCTCATGCAAAACCACAAACACACCCAGAACAGTGTGTAACCCAGGCATCTGTGGCCCAGATGGGTTGACACATTTTTATGTGCCTTTGGGCGAGTTGTTTAATCTCAGAGCACCTCCAGTACAACTCTTGTAAAAAATGGGACTAATTTCTTTCTGGGATAACAGGTTCAAACATAGGCAAAATCCTAGGCACAGGGTTGATCCAGTGGGAAGGGCTCAATATAGCAAGAAGCCATCGTATCTATGACAGTTGCCGTCCCTCGCAGACGTCAAGCTCTACAACACCAGTGCTTTATGCAGCTTTTCTCATTAGTCCTCACAGCAACCTAATGAAGTGTATTTACCCCCTCTTTGCAGATGGGTAAACTGAGGCTCAGGGAGTCATACCTTGTCCCATGGTCACACAGATAGTAGACCATAAAGCTAATATTGGAACCAGATGTTCTGACCTCAAGCAAGTTCTTAGCTCTCCTATTCTAATATCAGCCATACAAATTACGTAAAAGTTTATTAGCCCACCATCATTACTTATTTTAATTTCTAGCGTTACAATAGCATTATTCTCTACTACTTTTATTATAAACAGAAAATATTTCAGCTATGTTATGGGTCAGGTAGGTTTTTACAAGGGAGCCTAAAAACTTAACTGCCATTTAAGGTATTATATGTGAAAATGTGGTCTGAATTTTAAACAGCCAACCCTAAAAGTGAATTGTGAATGGTGACATATTTCCACATTGGGGGCTGTTTGCTGAAATTAGCAATATTCGATGATGGTGGTTCTTAGTTATTTAAGGAGAGAAGGTTTCTTTAAACGTTGGGGAAGGCAGTTAAATGGAAAGCTATGCCAGTTTCTCTCACCGCAATCTACATTATTGGAAAGGCTAGCCCCAGGACACACAAGCAAAAGTATTTCCTCAAGTACTCACCTAGGTCAGCTAACTCTAATTGTGGGCAAGCTCCCCAGCAGGGGAAAATAAACACAGATTTGCACGTGCACTTAGAAATGCGGGACTGATCCCCGCCAGCCCCACCCCCAGGCACGCCAGGTGCTCAGTCCCACTTGCCACGCCCACTTAGAGCAGATCTCAGGCACTTGGCCTCTGGAAACGTAAGGGCCTCTGTTTGTCTCCCAAGTTGGCAATTTATAAGCTGTGCAACTGTAAAAATACATCTAAATGCAACTCTTTGTAGGATTACTGTGGGGATTAAATAAGGGCTTTTTTTTTTTTTTTTAAAGACAGAGTACCTGTGGCCTTCAGTATAGTGTTGTGGCATCATAGTTCACAACCCCGCCCCCCCAAACTCGTGGGCTCAAGCAATCCTCCTGCCTCAGCCTCTGGAGTAGCTGGAACTACAGGCACCCCCACAAGGCCCGGCTAGTTTTTCTGTTTTTAGTAGAGAAGGTCCTGCTCTTGCTCAGGCTGGTCTGGAACTCCTAAACTCAAGTCATTCACCCACCTTGGCCTCACAGCATAGATAAGGGCTTTTATATACAGTTTCTGGCAAACTAGCACACGTTCAGTACATAACCTTTCCTACTTCTCTTTTCTATTATGATATAATTTCTGGGCAGGTTGAAGGTCGAGATAACAGTGAGTGTTATCCACAAGCCAAGTGGTAGACTAAGAAAAACACTGGAGGAAGGAAGGGCCCCGAGAAGTCAAACCAAGCTCTGCCAAACGTGGGTTCCCATTAATGGGCCTTTCCAGGTTCAGGTTTCATTTTAAATTTCTGCCCCAAGGTTGTGCTGACGGAAAACAGAAATACCTTTATTTTGCCTGGGTTTATGGCAGCTTGTTCGTTGGTGGTGGCAGGCACCGGGATGAGCCGAGGAGCCCAGGTCCAGGTGGGGAGGATGGGCAGTCCAGCAGGGTCCCTGCCTCTCTCTCTTCCTAGTCTGTGTTAACCTTGAAGAAAGCCTGTTCATGCTAACATTTTATGCTAAACTCACTTTGTGGAAAATTAATTCAGGTCTGTTAGGTAATGTCTTTGCTCCGAAGAGCAAATGCTTCCAAATTATACCCCTATTTAAAAACCACATGGTAATAACAAAACTGAAGGGTCCATAAATTAGGAAAGAGTCATACCCTCGTGCAAAATAAAACTCGGGTCTATAAGGCGCTTCAACCCAACCAGAAATCCTGTTTACCCCTGGGTCTTACATATTCTCAGTTTGGCCATCAGCACAATTTGAGAAAGTAGAAATAAAAGTAATAGAGATATTTTAGTACTCTATTAGTCATCCTGCCTGCTGAAAACAAGGATTAGAAGCTGTATTAATGAAGTCAAAGTCAACAACAAAACCTGTTGGTTTTTGTTCGTTTGACATTTTACGTACTATTTCTATACTTTCTTTCTCCTTATGGAGTCTATAACATCCTCAGAAATAATTTTTAAAAGGTGATGATATGAAGTAATAACAAATCTCCAGTCTACAATTCTATTTTCATTTCTTTTAACCTGATTTATCTTGGAAGCCTCTTAATTTTTTTTTAACAAGATGGCTGCGCTAATAGCATTGAAAAATTCTGAAATGAAGGTAATTAGTCTCAAAGAGTTTAAAGTACAAAAAAGCCACCCATCCATTGAGCAACAGTGTCAGCGTTCAACTTGAAGTCCTTTGACTCCAAGATTCATATGAATTTAATTTCCAGTATGTATCAGCTGTCAGGATATTTATGATGTACATAAATATTGTAAAAACAAATGTTACATCTATTTTTTGGCTGTTGTTTATGAGAAAATGAATTCCCAATTCAATGGAGATGTGATTTCTGTCTGTGTAAAAGACTTCAGAGCCTCTTGGTACAGCGGCTAGCACCCAGCTCAGGAGATGAGCTAGGGTTCCTTCTTCCTGCAGCTTTTACAGATAAAGATCATGCCTCCATGAAGTTGAGAGCAATCATAGAACTACTTTAATATGTTGATACGATCACTCCAAATTGGTACCGGTGACTTCACATTCGAGCGTGATTAAGAAAACAGCTGGAAAATATCTCACATCAATGACCTGGACGAGGGAAATAAGTTTGTACCAGATAGGGCAGTTTTGATACCTGATGAGAAACTGTACTGAGGAAGGAGCCTCAGCTTTTCCTAGGAGCCTGGTGCCATGGACTGGACTGGGGGTTCTGGCTTGCCAGCCATCCTGTCTGCACAGCTGTCTCAAACACCCGTCTTCAAGGTGACCAGATTATGAGGTGGCCTGATGAAAATCTTCATCAGTGAAATTGCCTCTTTGAAGAGCTTGAAAATGAGACTCAGTCATCCACTTATAGTCTGAACAGAAAATAAAATGATAAGGAGAAGGAAAACCGTCGAGAGCACCAAATAAATTCAAGTAATGGGTAAACTCAGGATGTTAGTACACAGAAACGTTGAGGCAACAATAAGAATAATGAGCAGCAATGCGTGGGGCTTATAAAATGCCAGGCTCTATTTTAAAGAACTTTGCATCTGTTAACTTTTAATCTTAGCAATAGGCCCATGTAGAAGGGTCATACCCAGGAGATTGGTGACTCAGAGTGTCATCATGGCAGAAACTGTAGAAATAGATAAGGTAAAAGGATAGCCTGGTTCCTTCAGCATCTGGCCTTGACAAGGACCAGCCACTCTTATCTTCACGTGTCCTGGCTCAAATATGACTTCCCCTGAGGTTCCAGCTTTTCTGTCATCTATAACCCTAAATACAGGGGGTGCCTAAAAATGTATACACATTTTAGATCTTGTTGGAAGTAAAATTGCTCATTCCCCCAAAGCGTACAAATTGCAGGTAAAATGGATATGTGTGACATGTGTAGGTACACTTCACCAGGAATGGTACCTTCAATTCAACTTCGAAAAATAATCATGGATAACACCTCTTTTTTTTTTTAAATAATTTTATTAAATCATAATTGTGTACATTGGTGCAATCATAGGGCAGAATGTGCTTCATATACAATCAGAAATATTTTGACCATACTGTTAGAGATAGCCTTCATGGCATTTTCTTGATCACTATATAAAGACATTGATACTCTATATTTAATAAGTTTCATCAGTACCCTGCTAAGATGCACCGTAGGTGTGATCCCCAATAATTGCCTTCTCTCCACCCATCCTGCCCCCTCCCCTCCCCTCCTTTTCCCTTTTCCCTG
>CAUYON010020471.1:0-16071 GCA_963573935.1 Arctocebus calabarensis
AGTCGATTCCTGCATACATCATTCACGAGTAAAATCCTGGAACCCTCCATCTTCAACAGAGGCAGACAGTGAAGATAGCCAACCACAGACCACCTACACTTGTGAGCCAAAAGAAAGTTTGAAGTTATTATTCAGGAAACAGCAAAAAAAAAATTCCTAATATGGCTTTCTTTTAGCATCACCAAATAAGTGCTTCTGACCCGATGCTGCTCTACCTTTGCCTATTACTGATTATACTAATGAGATTTGTGTTTTCCAGAAATGTCATCAAGCCACACGCAATAAAGATCCTTCCAGTCCGTGAATACCTGTATCACTCTCCCTCCAGAGAAACCCTCCCTGCACCCTTCTATCATCGCCCGATTCAGCAGGAAGCAGTTAGATCAAATTTTCACCCCTTTTCCCTGACAGCAGCTGGGGTTTCTACTCGGAGAGGGAGAATTGATGCAGGACATTTGGCACCCTGGCCAGCTCAGCGGAGTTGGTGGACCTGCCTCCTCCTTGGTGGTGTCAGTGCTGCAGCAGCCAGCTGAAGAACCAGCGGGCTCGATGACTGGCAAGGAGGGGGACCTCCAACCCCCACCAGAGATTCCAACAGCCAAAAAGGCCAGACAACTGCTGAGGAGTCACCTGTGCCTCGGTGTCTCCTTCACTTTGCACTTGGGACTAAATGTGGAACCCCCATTCCCTATGCCTAGGTCAGTTTCATGTGAATGTCCTGGGCCTCAGTTCCTAAATGGACTGTGTCCATTCATTGATGCATTCATTCACTTTGCCCCGGAGGGGACTGTGTTCATTCATTGATACATTCATTCACCTTCCAAATAAAAAAATTAATTAATTAAAAAAAAAGACTCACTGAATATATCCCACCCATCCAAATGCAAAGTTGTTCACTAAAATATTAGCAAGCAGAATCATCAAAATGTCATCAAAAATGTCTTTCAATATTTCCTTTAACTTTAGGTAAAGAAAAAAAGTCATTGGGGGCCAGATCAAATGAGTAGGGAAAGTGTTATTTGTTTACTGGCTTAAAAACTCCTTTACAGATAGTGCCATGTGGACTGGTGCATTGTCATGATGCAAGAGCCATGAGTTGTCAAAAAGTTTAGGTCGTTTTTGTCTAACTTTTTGCTTTTTTTTTTTTTGCGTTTTTTTTTTTTTTTTTTTTTGGGCCTGGGCTTGGTTTGAACCTGCCACCTCCAGCATACGGGGCCAGCACCCTACTCCTTTGAGCCACAGGTGCCGCCCTTTGTCTAACTTTGTCTAACATAGCCTTTCTAGCACTTCCAAATAATAAACTTGGTTAACTTTCCAATTGGTCTAAAATCAAATGAACAATCCACAATCCCTCCGATATCAAAAAAGGTTAGCAACATTGTTTTGACTCTTGATTTGGAATGATGGAACTGTTTTGGTGATGGAGAATTGGCTGATTTCCACTGTTAACTATGATATTTGTTTCAGGGTTGTATTGCTACTCCCATGTTTATCGCCAGTGATGACATGGCCCAACACATCATCTTGCCTCTGCAAAAGGTCTTGGCAAACTTCTACTCTCTTTTGCTTTTGTTATTGGTGAGCTCCGCTGGGACCATTCTTGCACACATCTTTGTCCTGCCAAGATATTCGGTTAAGATTTTCCTGTTTACTTGGTCTGCTATGCTTCTCATAGTAAGGTGATGACTTTGATGCACAATTGAACGAACCTGTGCAATGTTTTCATCAGTTCTGCTTGTTACTCATTGCCCTGACCTCTCTTCATCAGTAACACTTTTTCTACCATCAGAAAAACATTTGATCCATTTTCTTCATGGCATTGTCCCCATAAACTTGGACTAATATGTCCCTAATTTTACTTCCACTCTCACCAAGTTTAACAAGAAATTTGTTTGGTTCTTGCCCTAATTCAAGTGCCATCATTTTCGAGACGGCACACAGAAACACACAAAAACACAATAATGAAGCCACCACTCTGCAAGACACTGCCGTACATTGACATGAACAAAGCTGTGAGACACCGATATGCCAAAGTTATGAATTGTTATTGAGTTATTTGTACAGTGCTGCCAGCATAAGCATATGGTGGAAAGTTCACGTACTTAATTGTCAGGCCCTCCCCTTTGTTGTGGCGATGATCCCCAATTCTCAGGACTTCTTCAGAAATCACTGAGTACCTATCATCAAGAAGTACTTGTAATGAGTAGCTTTCTACTGTGTAGAAAGTAAGAACTGGAAACCAGGAGTAAGTTTCACGCACTCCTTAGAGCTATTCGCTGTGCCAGCAGCACCACGCTTCTTCTGGGCTGTCCCCTTGCTGGCCCTGGAGGGGCCCCTGCAGCCATGGCTGGGAAGACAGCTGGCACCTCCCTTTCTATAGAGGGAGGAGCACGGCAACAGCAGGGAAGTCCTTCTCAAATTAATATGTTTTAGGGAAAAGCACACATGAAACCTGAGGCCAAGAAATCTGTCTCGTATCAGGTGAGGGAGGAAGATGGGTGGAGGGAGGGTAAGTGGTGGGACCACACCTACGGTGCATTTTATAAGGGTACATGTTAACTCTACTAAGTATAGAATATAAATGTCTTAACATAATTACTAAGAAAATGCCGTGAAAGCTGTGTTAACCAGTTTGATGAAAGTATTTCAAATTGTATATAAAACCCTAGCTCATTGTACCCCATGATTGCATTAATGTCCACAGCTATGATTCAATAAAAAAAATTGTCTCACATCAAGATCCCCATAAAAAAATCTTTTTGTGTGTGTTTTTTTGTTTTTTTTTTTAATTTTTATTTTTTATTAAATCATAGCTGTGTACATTAGTGCAATCATGGGGTACAATATGCGGGTTTCATATACAATCTGAAATATTTTCATCCAACTGTTCGACATGACCTTCATGGGATTTTTCTCGTTTATTGTGTGAAAACATTTGTGTTCTGCATTTAGTAGGTTTCACCTGTTCCTTCTAAGATGCACCATAAGTGTGATTCCCACCATTTAAAAAAATCTTGATGTCCAAACATTCAGAGTAAAGACTGCTATGATAAGGTCATAAAACAAAGTCCTTTTCATAGTCAAAATCTCCATCTCTATCTTTGGCACCCAGCTTGGGAAATGCAGAGAACAGCCACAAGTGTTGTTGTGTTGAACCGCCACATTTCTGATGTACATAATATCATGGGATTATTTCAAACATATGAAAACCAAAGACTAAGCTGAGACCGACGAAAGAAACGGTAGCATGCCTTTTAATTTCCCTAACCCGTTCTCTCTCCACAAGAGGTTTCCAAGGGAACAGAGAGCAAGCAAAGCACCTTCCAAAGTACTTTTGAGCAATTAAAAGTTTGATTTTAACATCTCTCATCAGCAACACAGAGAGACATGTTTATTAATATCTGGGGTATTTCTGGAGGTAAACAAGCTGTAGGAAAAGTTTGCAACCAGAGATAAAACTTGCACTGGTCACATCGTTCTCCCAGTGTAAGACAGTCTCCTAGAAACGTAAGATGAATCAGAACTCCAGAGACACACGTGCGGCACCACGTGGCCATCTGACAACCCACGATCCCTCCAGTGCTCCAGACACCGGCTGTCTGGCTCCTGCTTTCTCTGGCCAGGCAATGTGGCCAAGCACTGCCTCGGACCCTGATGTGCATGCTGTGATTTGGGGAGGCCATCTGACAACTGACCACACAGTCCATGCTGGGAAGGGCCAGAGAGGTGGCTGGTCTTTGTCACATTTCTGTACCCTAGGATGTTTTTAGGACTAGAGTTGGCAGACAATAAATTCTTGTGAAATAACACATTGCAAGTAGCATAAATAGGACAAAAGTCATCAATGGAGAGAAGCAGTTGACAAAATCAGCGTTAAGGATGGGTGGGAGGAGCCTTGACCACCCTGACATGCAAACCGTAGCATCCATTCCGATGTGCACTGATTTGGGTTTTCCGTAATTTAACATGCTTTGGTTCTCCATTCTTGCTACTTTATTGAGTACTAACACATTTTATGAAATATAGAAATTAATTGGTGCACAGAGATAAGACCAATAATTCAGGATTAACCTTCAAATACCAATTTACACAATCTGACGGAGAGTATCTCAACGTGACCCAGGTATCCACAAGGGAACTGACAGTCTGATGTCTGACATGGTCTAATGACTTAGAGGACCATTCTGCCAAGATCCTGCCTGATGATCAGAAGCCAACTGTCATATTCTAAGAGACGGGAAGCAGTGCCCACCCGGTCTTCTGAATCACAGTCGAGTTGGCTCCTCAATGAGCTCAACTTTCCCTTTTTAACAAAGAAACAAAAAGTATAACACAAACATCAGGTTAAATAATCGTTGCGGCAGGAAATTCTACCAAACATATGTCAAAAATCGAAGTTGTGGTTCCCATAACAACAGTTACCCTTCCCTCATACTATTGTTGTGTATGTTTTTTGTATGGTTCTAAAAAGTAACTTAATTCCTTAATGAGTCATTAAAATGTTCAACCAAGACACTGTGTCACAATGAGTTTCTTTTTCCTCTTGTGTTAATGAGCTTTGAGCTCTCCGTTACCATGTAATCTTCAGTCATTCACAGACTTAATGTGGTACTCTGGCAACATTTCATTTTTAAGAGGGCTGTAACACTAAAAAAATTAATTATAGCACTTAATCACAGTTGCAGCACGTCTCAAAATGCTTTCATATTTTTGTTCATTGTTTGCATTTTAAGCAATTGAAATACCAGAAAGAAACCCTGAGGTAATATCAATTGTTTTTCCTTTGATGTCCTTTACCCTTCTCTGAGTATCATTAGAAATCAAACCTCAAAATTAACAAGACTCAAGAAATAATAAGAAAAAATGTTAATGGCATTTAAACAATGGAGAAAACAGAAGCAAAATTTTTGCCTGCAAAATATTAATGTCATTAATTTAATGCATTTATAAATTGGGCACTACCAGGTGTACCGTTGTAAACACTATGGTGCTTAACATTAATAAACACGAAGTGTTAGCACAAAAAATATACTAAAATGCATAAAGATACGACTTGTCCTTATATAAATAAATGCCATTCAATGGTTATATTTACGTATTTTCAGGCCTGGTCTAGAACAAAGCTACACAAGGCAGCAACAATCACAAACACCGCAGACCTCACAGAGAGAGGTACTGTATCTGCAGGCCCAGGCCCTTGCATACAATTCTAACGCGGTGCCTGTGCCTTGCGTACATTTCAACTTTTTCAGTGGCTCCCCTCCATGTACAGGGGAGATTCCTTTGGAACCTTAAAAGAGGAACAAAAGAGGACATTGGGTGGTGGAGGGAGACAGAGTCATGGGCACAAGGGCAGCTGGACAGGAGAGGAGGGCTCAGCACCTGCCCGCAGCAGGCAGTCACTGTGCATCTTAGAATAGCAGAAAGGCCTTGCACTGCATCACCTGGCCTGAGTGCACGGGCGTGCTCAGGACTGCTGCGTCCAAAACACAGAGGATCGCACTGGCTAACAGGGAGCCCTGTGCGCTGCCAGTGGAATGTAAATTAGTGCAGCCGCTGAGGAGGACAGAAAGCAGGCCCCTCGAAAAACTAAAAGCACAGCTGCTAACGACCCCACCCCACTCCTGGTAGTGGTGATCTGGAAATGGGCTCACGGGGCACATTTGTGCTGCAATCCTATACAGTACTGTCCACAGCCGCCCAGATACAGAAGCAGCCTAGGTGCCCATCAGAGCATGAGTGGACGAAGGAAATGGGACACTCTTCAGAACACTGCACAAGAAATTCCATTGTGTGTGATGGTTTAGATGAGTCTGGAGGACGTTACGTCAAGTGAAATGAGCCAGGCACAGCCAGACACCCCACATCAAACCCCCTGCACACGGAGATGCTGACCAAAGGGTATCAAGACTCAGACTGCAAGAACAAGTGTTCCCGGGTACTTGTTACAGCACCTCAGTTAAGACAATGTACATTTAAAAATCACAAAAAGTGTTGAGGTCCATCTTTGAAGGATCAGGAGAAAACTACTAAATGCAGAACAAAAATGTTTTCCCACAGTAAATGAGAAAATCTCATGAATGTTATGTCGAACAGGCAGATGAAAATATCTCAGATTGTATATGAAGCCCGCACAGTGTACCCCATGATTGAACTAATGTACACAGCTATGATTTAATAAAAAAATAAAAGAAAAAGAAAATAATCTTCATTATAATAATTATATGTGATTTTAATAATCAATAAATAAATACATTTCATAATTTTAAAAAAGTTCATTTACACATTCTTTTACAAAGCCAATGAAAACACATTCAGTCAGAATTAGTTGACTCAGGTGATAAGAACCTTTATTTTTAGAATACTGAGATATTGTATGATTTAAATGGTAGTAGCGGTGAACTTATTTTTTAGTAACATGATTAACTTTTTCTAGCTGTATGGAACTTATCAAATATATAAAATTTTGCTACCTAAAATATGAATTTGAGGACTAAAATTCAACTTAAAAATCTCTGAGAATATCAATCTTTTATAACAGTTGACTTGTTTATCTTCTCTGTATACCAAACTAGACTGTAAACATGTTACACATGATGGCGTCATGGAAGAATATTATCCTTCCTATTTAGAAGACTTCGGTGCTACTCTTGGTTTAGAAATAACTACTGTGTTTTATTCATTAGAAAAATCTCCTATATGATACTGAATAGGCTCAAATTAAATCTGATTCTTCACTTTCTTTTAAGGCAGATAAAACTTTTCAATTATTTTCAAATAAAATTCCATGCAGAGGTGCAATATATATGAGATATAAAGTAAATATGCTTTGTTCAAGTGGGAGTGGATGATTCAAAGCATCCAGTAAATATTAGAGTCATATTCTGATGTCTCCTTGGTGAAACCTTTGTGCTTCACTGAGGACAGTTCAAATGCCACTGAACTAGATGATTTTAATGTCCTTTTCTAGCTTTTCAATTTTAGCTTCTATAAATCAAATGGTAAACTAACTTTTCCAATATTGTACAGTGCAATGCATGCTTGATGATGTTTTTTATGTGTGTTTGAGTCATTTTATGGTGATAATTTCTCACATTATTTAATTAGAAGAACAGCCAAACATTCAGTTTTGGTAAGTTTTAATTCTGTGAATGACTGTAGCTAGTTCAGTGCTTTTTCAATCTTTTCAACATCTCTCATTAGCTTATTCATGAGTGCAATCTCCTGTGGATGATTTAATATATTATTCTCTGTAATTAGATTTATACATTAGCAGGTTAAATAAAATTATCGGATTAGCAACATATTCTGACTTTATAGAATTTAATATAAGTGGTGGTTGTTCCATAGTCACCTGGGATATCAAACTCGGCCATTCATTTGGATTTTGTAATTGTCTCACACAGAGTCTGTGACCCAGAAACAAAAGCTAGAAATGCAGTGCCTGACTCAACTGCTTCTTTTCTTCCTCAAGTCTTCAGTAACAGAAAATGATTTCTTGAGCTCCATAATTCCCTTCACATGTCTCACAGATTCTCTTGATTTGTTGATGGCCTCTTAAATCAATATTAAATGTTATTAATTATATATCTTACAATAATAATAGCTAAAGCTTTTAAACTTTTGGAACTTATTTGATACATTTACTTTAAAGTAAAGTCCCTCCACACTCAGAGATTAGCAAGATTATTTTTCACAGTAAATAATAGTAATATTTTACATCTATGGTATTTATATTGAATTACAGGAATTCTTGATTTTTTTAATGGTGAATAATAGTGAAACCATCCAAAACCCCCAAATATCAATAGTTGCAATTTTTAGATTGAAGGGTTGCACTGTGTCCACATTTTTTAAATTGCTTGCAACAAGCAAATATTTAACTATAATTAGGAAGAACAGATTAGCTTAATCAGCATATTTTATTTCATATAAGAATAGCTTAATCAGCATAGCTTATTTCATATATGATTTTATATGATTACAATCATGCAAAAATATGCACAGCAAGAGTACACGAAGAGGGGAATGAAAGGGTCCATTCCTCTTCCTGTACTCTTGGGAGTGACTACGTAAGGGTCAATCTTTTTCCTGCATACCCTCATGTTTCAAATGTCCATGAAGAATTATATGTTAATTTATAATAAAACTATATTGTCAAACTATTTAAAGAGTGGTTAATTGATTTGTATGAATTACATAAAAATATTTCAGTGAGGAGAGCACTGAGTAATATTGCACTTCCTGAAGTAATAAGCATTCTATAAAAATCTGTACATGGGTGAAGTGATATCCCCAGAACTTCTGGCCCTTTAGCACAACATTATGGACACCAGGAATCCATAAGCAAATCACAGACAATTTTGAACCTCATAATAATCAGCCAGTGTCTTTTTCATTTACTTCTAACTTCTCCTAACCCTTGTCTTTCCTATATACCAGATTTCAATTATAACATGCATTAGATGCTGTTACCTTTTTTTCCCATAATTTGAAATTCTTTTTCTCTCTTATGCATAATTCAAGTGGCCTTCCTCTTTTGGTTTTCTTAACCCAATCTTGCGTTTGTTGGAAGGTATTCTTTGACCTGCTTTTTAGCTCTTTAGATATCAATTATTTGTCCTCAGACCAGTAAGATGTCAGCTGGCATTGGAGACCCGTCTATGTATCATATCATCACAAGAACAGCAGCATATCTGAAATTATCACCACATGGAAGTATTGGAGTGAAATTTCTCTATCAAAAGTAATATAAAAACCCCATAAATATGCTAATGTAATTGATTACATGGGATAGTCAGCCGTAATACCATATTTATAAAAACTATACTGATATATATGAAATATAAACATTGGGATTATATAATTTGTCATCTCACTGTATGGAACAAATGATATAGTCCACTTTTGAAAGAATAATAAGCAGAGGATGCAATGATTAGTAAAAAATTTAAAAACCCTAAAAGAGAAAGAGTTGACACCATAGAAATCAGGAACAAGTCTAAATCCATATTTTGATCATGAGATGCCCAGGAAGATGCTTACAAGAAGAAGTCAGTCCTTTGTTTTCATGATCATCTATATCTCTATATGATTGGAAAGACAAACCCTGATATTTCTATTCCAATGTAGACAGGTAGCTTTGTAGGTTGTATGCATCAACACATACACATGTCTGTATTTAATGCGATTACTGCCAACTAACCTCATGAAACTACTACCTTTCCTGGAGAATCACCCTCTTCTGAGGGAGTTGCTCATACAGGAGGTTATTTTTCCAACAGCCACACACTGCCCTTCACAGCCTCTAGCCAATGATTGAGTGATAGTTGTATAAAAGAACAGCCCTACAGTGGAGAACCTGCAGAGTGCAATTCATAATTCCTCCTGAAACAGCTCCCCAGAGAATCAAGCAGAGAAATTCCCACCAAACAGCACCTTCGTTTAGCTCCTTCTCCTGCTTTATCTTTTCTTCACTTGCTCTCTCTTTAATAAAGTTGCCAAATAAAATATAGGATTCTGAGATTAATCTGAATTTCAAAAAAGGAATGCATATTTTAGGAAAAGTATGCTTAAAATATTCCAAATAAATTTTCACTGTTTATCTGAAATTCAAATTTCAGTAGGAATACCATGTTTTTATTTGCTAAATCCAGTGATCCTATTTCTGAGAGTAGTTCTTCAGGATATTATATACAATTGAATTTTTATTTCAAGTTCTGTTTCTAGGAAGCACAAACTTAGATAATGCCGGCCATTGTTAGATTATTTAAACTGGTTCAAAACTATATAACTGTATAAACAAACATATGTTCTGAACAATTCATATAAAATCCATTTCTATCTTTATGTTACACAGCAAATGTTGAGATATATATAAAAAATACAAGTAAAATACAAAAAATAAGGTCCTTTTATTTTTCAGTAAGGAAATTCTTTATTCACACCAATTAGTACTAAATTCTAATTTGTATCAGTTATCTATTGCTGTACAACAACCCATCCCAAAACACAATGACTTAAAAGAAAAAAAAAAACTTTTTATTTCCTTTTGAGATAGAGTCTCACTCTGTCACCCTGGGTAGAGTGCCATGGCATCCTCATATCTCACAGGAACGTCAAGCTCCTAGACTGTAGCCGTCCTCTTGCCTTAGCCTCTTGAATACCTGGGACTATAGGTGGCCACTACAATGTCTAGCTAGTTTAGCTTTTTCTATTTTTAGTGGAGACAGGGTCTTGCTCTTGCTCAGGCTGATCTCGAACTCCTGAGCTCAAGCGATCCACACACCTTGGCCTCCCAGAATGCTAGGATTGCAGGGGTGCTCCATCGTGCCCCACCAACAACGTTTTAATACTTCTGCTTCTGGAGGGTTGGCAGGAAGCTCTTCTGTGCTTTCACTTGGGCGGACTCACACCACCATGCTCAGCTGGCAGTCAATGGGTTTGTCTCAGCTGGGATGGCTGGAATAGCTGGGCCTCTTGAAGCCTCTGATTTTGTTGTCCTGGACTTCGGAGATCACCGTGCTTTTGAAAAGCTCAATATTAAATACCATATGGAGAAAGAGACCAAAATAAGTTCTAGTAATATGTTTTACTAGAATAGTAAAAATCAAGCCACTAAAATAGGTTTCCCATAGACACAGAGAATAGGATTTGTGAAAAAAATTTCTGTGTTCTCCAAATTACATTAAAATTTTCCTATGATTTACAATTTATGGACAACACATTACTTTTGGAACATCAATAGAGATCAGGTTAGTTGATTTTTGTCCTTGAAGTTGTTGAATATTAATGAAACTATGTTTTTGTTTTATCACTTTTTATACTAATATTCACTGACATCAAGCTGACATTATGTGTTGCTTATCTGAGAAGGAGTATGGAAAGATATAAAGGTACAGGAAATAATTTATCAATAGAGAAGCAACAGCTACATGCTGGTTTTAAAAAGAAATTTTAAAAAATGCTTGGAATAGTTTGGAACTATTATTTTATTTATTTATTTATTTATTTATTTATTGCACTTTTTGTCCAGGACAGGGTTTGAATCTGCCACCTCCTGCATATGGGGCCAGCGCCCAACTCCTTTGAGCCACAGGCGCCGCCTGGAACTGTTATTTTTTTTTAAATAGATTGAAATTTAAATATACGACAGATATAATGCCTCTGTAAGTCAACATTAAGCAATAAACATTGAATTTTTCTCCTGGGAATAGAAATAATTACAGGAGCCAAGAGTAACTTCTCCTGCGTGAGTGAATACATAGTCAGAAATGGGGTTTCTCTACTGAACAACTAGCATGTGAAGTGAAAGATAACAAAAAGATAAATTATGAGTCTGGGATTATAAAATATAATATAAGTAGAAACAATTCTGAACTCCAAGGCAAATGGTGTGAAATCTTGTTCTCACATTATTAACACTTGGTGACTTTGGATAAGCCATTCTGAATATTTATTTACCTAGTAATAAAACAGGGTTATACAATATATGGTTTTAATAGCTCTCCACCTCATAAATTCTATAACCCTTTTAAAAAGGTATTAATAATTGACAAAGCTCTAATCCAACAAATTATTTTAACTTAGATTTGCTTCCAGCAATAAAAAGAATATAATAATACAAAGAAATAAAAATCCCACATTTTAGTAAACTTGTTTGGCAGATTAGCAGAAATAATACATGTGTTCTAACTTCACAGCTAATTATATTTACACCTCTTCCTTTAATTTTAAATGATCACACTTCCTTTAAGACTTGTAATATTACAGCTGAAGGTTTCTACTGCTATAAGAAAACACTGATTAAACTATTTTCATTTACTAATATTATATGGCTGTCGAAAGGCATGCAGTTTTATGAGTACCATTATCTCAATAATTAAACCATTCATTCTATACATTCTATATAAAGTGACAGCTATATATAGTTTTTCATTTGTCTAAAAGCATACTAACTTTAGGTCTTTATATTCATGATAGTCTAGTCCTAGTTCTAGGTACTTGCTGGCTAAATGCCATAAAATAGCACATATTATTAGGCTGATATTGGTAAATCTTTAATGAGAATTTAATTGGTTAAAAATAGATGTAATTGTTAAATGGATCTTTCAATGAATAATTAAATACACTTATGGGAAAATCAATAAAATAGACAGATCTCTGGTGCCAGCATCCTCCAGCTTTCTTTGAAGCTATAAAAACTCAGAATCTACTGTGAGACATTGAAAAGACATAGAATATTATACATAACTCCTGGGGGCTGCCACAAAACCAGAGTCAAGTGTCAGAATCTATAAACCCTCCAGCATCGCTGACTAGGAGTAATGCTTATTACTTTTAATGCACTGCGATGAATTATTTCCACTGGATAATTTCATGTCTTTGTGTTCACAATGAAGGCCAAATAGACAGTTATGGGTGGCTGGCAGGAAATCTACATCTGTGAATAAACTCTCCTGGGATGTTATGAAAGACTGTAATGAATTCAACACATGGTGCTAGTCCTACAGGCAGACACATTCACACCATGACATAAGACAGTTTGGTTTTTCTAATAAAAATTAAGTGCTAAATCAGTGTGTATGAAGTGTTCCTGCTATTAACTGCTATGCCCTGGATTTAAACAAACACACACATCCATGCGCATGCACACACTCACATACCAGTTAATGTTTATAAAGGCACATATTGTTGGACAACTGTTAATTTTGTCTAGAAAAATAAAATTCTATGCCATTGTTTTTCTAAGCAAAGACAAAAGAAAATATAAAGCTTTAAGTAGGCTGTATAGTTCAATTGCCACCCCTAAAAACATTCACTTATAAATCGGTATACCTGTAGCTTATGTAATAAGTACATGTATAAAATACTACTAAATACTTCTCTCATCGGACGGTGCAAATTGTTTCTTTGTGCTCTGTTTAGGCTCATCCCATTATACTTCTGAGATTATAGAGATCACTGTGCTTTCACATAGTTTTTGGACAGAACTATAGGAAAAAAGTGCATACCTAAAATATAAATCAATACAATACAAAATAAAATAACTAATTCATATTAGAAATATCCTCCTCTTACTCTTTAGAATTAAAATAAACACTATTTCTAAATAGTACAATATAAAAATGAAAATATATATTAATATTATATCCAAATATTAGTTCTAGAATTGGTTTTTAGAAACATTAGATAATGAATGCAGAAGTATCAGTTAATCGGTATGTGTGATTGTATATGCATTTATTTGCAGATTCACTTTTGTAAATTAGTTTGTATCAATATGGAGTTTTCACAAGTAAAAATGTAGAAGTAAAAATAATCTAATTCTATATCTTAAATATCAACGTTTAGAATATACATATATAAAACACATATGCTTTTATATTTAATATCATTAACTCAGAATCAAAGGAACATAAATCCTGTAGAGCTGTGGTCCCCAACTTCCAGGCCTGAGAGGTCTGTGGCCTGTTGTGGGCGGAGCCACACAGCAGGGGGTGAACAGCAGCCAGCAGAAGCTTCATCCTTATTGATAGTTGCTCTCCATCACTGGCAGCACCGCCTGAGCTCTGCCCCTTGTCAGGTCAGCAATGGAATTAGATTCCCACAGGAGCATGAACCTTACTGTAAACTGGGCATGTAAGGGATCTAGGTTGCTCACTCCTTGTGAGAATTACGCTTGATGATGGGAAGTGGAGCTGAGGAAATAAGCAACACACTTTGGGTGTCACTGCCTTCCATTGATAATTCTTCAGATGGAACCATCTAGTTGTAGGAACCAGCTAGTTGCTCCTTCTGCATTACGAGTTGTATAACAATTTCATTAAATACTACAATATAATAACAATAGAAATAAAGTAAGCAATAAATACAAGTTGCTTGAATTATCCCAGAACTATCTCCCCCTCTCTGGTCCAGAGTAAAATTATCTTTCATGAAACAGGTCCTGGTTCCAAAAAGATTGGGGACTACCGCTGTGGAGGACTAACTTATTCTCATATTGATAGTTTTTACTCATATTATGTAAACAAAGGAGAATTTATGGAGAGAGACAGGCAAAGTATTTGAAGGTTTTATGCTGAGGGGTTGAAAGATTAGAGTTTTCAGAAGTCAATAGAATTATAGTCTTCAACTTGATTTTTCAACTGCTCAACAAAAACTTTCAAAAACTTTGCCTATCTCTTCATGCAGAAGCATCTATTTATTTATAATAAACTAGGAAAACCACCAATATAGAATATTAGATATAAATCTATAAATACTAAGCTTATTAAAGCTGCTCTAAGGAAAACATGACCATCACTTCAAAGTGTGAACACTAACATAGCCTGGGTAAAGTGTCAAATAGATGAATTGTGAGGATCGTGGTAAATAATCTCATTTAATAATCATTCTTACTAAACATGACTTAATTATAACATTTACTTACTATGTAACTCTTACTTAACAAATTTTTAAGGGTTAAGTAAAAATTTGTGGGGGTGTTCTGGTACACTAAATAGACAGGATACTTTTACCAGAAATTATTTTTTCTAACAAAGATTTGGAACCATCTGTTTTAAATACTTGTTTACAAAATGTGGTTTAACATGTCTGGTTACATAAGTAAATAAAAAAGAAAATATAGAAATGATATTTTTATAAAAATATCACCCACAGTAAAATTAGTCATGTTTCCAAAGGGAAGTCCTTTCTCTTTTAGGAACTGGCCACTTAGAGGGAAAACACGACTGACCACTGTGTCTTCACTGAACATTAGATGAAAGAGGATTACTCCTGTTGTTTTACAAAGGTGCCATTCAGTAAATATTTGTAGATTTAATGGATGGTGTAAAAACATGCTAAAAGCTGTTTCCGTGGTATGATTTTAAAATAATTTCATATCGCAGTCTGTGATGTTGTAAGAAGTTTCCATGCTTGAAGTTGTTCTTCTGGGTTAAAATATTGTAGCAAAAAAGTGGTTGTAAATCTTGTCATAACAATAACCTATTATTGCCAACTCATACTAAAAAAGAATAATTTTTAAGGTAATTCATACGTCACCATATAGAACTTATTATACAAAGTGTGGAATAAAAGGCATGTAAGATTTGATGGATGACTAGAAGATAATCACACTACCCAGATAAGATTTCCTCGATGCCTTTGGACAAACGAATGGTGCAGTGAAAGTCAAACTCAAGGTTCAATAATATACCAAACATAAAAGCCTTGTCCCTCCTTTTGTTCCTGACACAGTCATGCTAGTATTTTTAATGCTGAGACTTTCCTGATCAAATATTGCACTATCATAAATTGGGGAAACTAATTTTTAATCACGGTCCCCTCACTGAATATGGCTGGTAGAATCTTATACCTCTTAGAATTTGTGCTATTAATTGGGAATATCTATATATTTCCCAATATTTAAAAGTTCTTAAAAGATGTTTTAGAAATGGATTGATATGAATTATTTTTATCAAAAATTATTCTATAATGATCTAAAATATTTTACTTCTCTATATAATTCTAAGAAAAAGGAAAATCATGCCATCTAAAGGCTGTCTGGTTGTTCTAGCCATACATTAAATGCTGTTTTACTTACAGCCACAGCATTGACAGTTACATTCAAAGGCTATGTGGAATATGAGAGTAAAAACAGAATCAACAAAATTCTAAGGAACCTTTTCTACGTATCTAATTTCTGATTTGGAAGAAATGTTGGAGGGCATACCTTCAGATGTCAGCATGGTATATTAAAAGCTAAAGATTTCATGTTTATGAAAATCATATTTAAGAAATTTAATTATATCACATATTCAGATATAATAAATATTAAATTATCTACCTCTGTAAGTACTATCCTATTGTCTTGAAGCAAAATGCTAATGATATGACCAGACTTCTTAACCTGTCTTTTTAAAGAACTTTTGAAAATGCTTCTGAAGCATTATTATTTTTTTTTATTGAATCATAGCTGTGTACATTAGTTCAACCATGGGGTACAGTGTGGGGGCTTCACATGCAATCTGAGATATTTTATCAACCTGATTGACATACCGTTCATGATATTTTCTCGTTTACTATATG
>CAUYON010020472.1:0-14954 GCA_963573935.1 Arctocebus calabarensis
TCAAGGCTATTTTCCCTGATCAGACTGGGGCTGCAAATGGGTTTTACTCAGTCTGTGAGTTCCAGCCGTTTGTCTCAGCTTTCATCCCCTGAGGGCCAGGTTAAGCAAAGCAGCTCCTCTGTGAGTATTCAAACCCCTGCTGTGTCCAGCCGGTAGCCTCAGGCAAATCCTTTACGTGCCTTAGTTGCCGGTCTGCTCTGCCGGCACCGGAGAAGCAGCCCACTTCCCCTGGCTGCCCAGAAGACTGGGAGTGTCTCCTCAAAACATCCCCAGGGGTGCAGCTCTCTAGCTATTGTTCCCAGAGCTGATCGTGAGTCTCGTGCCTCAGGAGACCTTCCCACCAGCCAGGTTTTCCCTCGGCTCACTCCAAGCCGGAAAACCAGCACAGTTCAGGGACAGTCTGCGCCTGTCCACACCCCTCAAGAAAATCTCCAAGAATCAGGACTCTGTGCGGAACAAGCCCCCAGACCTCAGGGTGAGAGTGGAGGGGAACACCAGGAACACCAACTTGCAGGTAGAGAGTATATACAGTTTTGTGCCTGGCTGGAGAGCGCCACGGCACCCTAGCAGGGGAAGGAGTTCTGGTTTTTGGAGGGTCTCTCCCGTGGGATAGAGTGGGAGGACATCCGAACTCTGCTCGCTTGTGTGTATGGAGGTATGGAGTATACTGTGAACCTCTCTCATGGGGGAGGGGACTCCCGTCCACTTGGTGATGTGCTCTGTACCTTGTTTGTGTCCTTGGGGTCTCAGGTCACCCTAGCAGGGTTGATGTGCGCTCTTCAACCTTTTCTTTTGGCTCAGATCCAAACCATCAGCTTTCTTGCTGAGTTTCTGTCCTTTAACTCTCCTTCTGAACGGGAACCTCAGCAGAAAGCTGGCTACAGATCGCCATCTTGGCTCCGCCCCCCTATTACTTGTCTTTTTGATGAAGGACATTTTAACTTGGTGAGATACTATCTCACTGTGATTTTGATTTGCATTTCTCTGTTGATTAGTGATTCTGAACATTATTTCATATTCTTGTTGGCTATTTGTTTTTGTTTTTAGAGACAGAGTCTCACTTTATCACCCTCAGTAGAGTGCTGTGACATCGCAGCTCACAGCAACCTCCAGTTCTTGGACTTAGGCAATTCCCTTGCCTCAGCCTCCCAAGTAGCTGGGACTACAGGTGTCCACCACAATGCACAGCTATTTTTTTGTTGCAGTGTGGCCAGGGCTGGGTTTGAACCCACCACCCTTGGTATATGGGGCTGGCACCCTACTCACTGAGCCACAGGTGCTGCCTCCTGTTGGCCATTTATATGTCTTCTTTTGAGAAATGTCTAATCAGATCTCCCGCTGATGAATCATGTTAAGGAAATGGAAAAGGAGAAAAAGAATCTAATCCCAAACCTAGCAGAAAAAAATTAATAACCAAAATTAAGTCAGAAACAAATGAAAAAGAATCATTCAGAAAATTAATAAACAAAAAGTTGGTTCTTCAAAAAGATAAATAAAACTAACAAATCTTTGACCAGATTAACTAAAAGCAGAAAAGTAAAATGTCTAATAACCTCAATCAAAAATGAAAAAGGGGAAATAACAACAGATACCAGAGTGATACAAGATATTATCTCTGACTACAAGAAACTCTACACCTAAAAATGTGACAATGTTGAGGAAATGGACCAATCTGGAGTTATACCATTTCCCTAGACTTAACCAGAAGAAATAGATCTCTTGAACAGACTAATATCAAACACTGATATTGAAGAAACAATAAAAAAGCTTCCAACAACAAAAAGCCCTGGACCAAATGGATTCACACCAGTACTCTATCAAACTTTCGAAGATTAGCTTGTACCTATACTGCAGAACCTATTCCAAAACATTGAGAAGGAAGGAATCTTTCCCAACACTTTCTATGAAGCAAACATTACCCTGATACCAAAACCAGAAAAGGACACAACTAAAAAGGAGAATTCCAAACTAATTTCACAAATGAATATCAATGCAAAAATACTCAATAAAATCTTAGGCAATAGATCACAAGTACACATTAAAAAAATTATACATCAAGATCAAGTAGGCGTAGGTGGCACATTTCTTTGTTTTCTTTTTTTTTTTTTAGACAGAGCTTCAACCTGTTGCCCTGGGTAGAGTGCTGTGTCATCACAGCTCACAGCAACTTCCAACTCCTGGACTCAAGCGAGTCTCCTGCCTCTGCCTCCGAAGTAGCTGAGACTACGGGCACTTGCCACGTACACCCAGCTATTTTTTTGGTTGTAGTCATCATTGTTGTTTGGCGGGCCGGGCTGTATTTGAACCCACCAGCTCAGGCATATGTGGCTGGTGCCTTAGCAGCTTGAGCCACAGGTGCTAAGCTGGCACATTTCTTAAGCTGATTGAAGCCATCTATGACAAACCCACAGCTAATATCATACTAAATAGAATAAAGCTGAAAGCTTTTCCACTTAGAACTGGAACCAGATGAGAATTTCCTCTATTACCACTACTACTCAGCATAGCACTAGGCATCTTCTCAGAAGAAAATAAAGTCATTTTATCATAAATATTTGCATCAATATTCACTAATTATATTTGCACCAGAATGTTTATCGCAGTTCAAGTTACAAAAACCAAGATGTGGAAATAACCTAAATACCTATCAACTCAGGAATGGATTAATAAACTGTGGTAATCTTTTTTTAATCAGCCATAAAAAAAGATGGTGACTTTACATCTTTTGTATTAACCTGGATAGAAATGAAACACATTCTTCTTAGTAAAGTATTACAAGAATGGAAAAGCAAATACCTAATGTACTCAATATTAATATGGAGCCAGTAGATGATCTAATATATGCCCACATAGGAGAAAAACTTAATTCAATTCAAGTGGGGGGGAGGGGTCACAAGGAGAGGGTAAGACGGGGAGGACTGGTGTCTTCTATTTAATGCGTACAATGTACGGGTGTAGGGAACACCTTTTAAGTATGGGACAAAACTAAAAGAGGGACTCTATATACAAATTCAAATATTGTGAACTGTTTATTTGTGCCCTCACATTAACCTGAAATTAAAAAAAAAAGACTTTACCAAGCAAACACAAGCAATGTAACCTAATTGTATGTACCCTATATTAACCAAAAAATAAATAATAAAAAATAGAAAAAAAATAAAAATAAAAAGTGTCAAATATGCCCCAAGTATTTTCCATTTATATGCAAGAGATTCAAACCTTCCTTGTTCAAAAAAGGAAGTCAGTTTATTAAAGGATGCAAAATTAAGTATTGTCAATGTGTGATTGAAGTACAGCTCCTCTTCTTTCCCCAAAGAGTTATTTTGTATTGTTAGTGAATTCAAAGTGCAGAACTGATGATTATGAGTTGCTCTCCAAAAGGTATACATTGATTTTGTACCCTGCAACTTTATCGAATTTGTTTATCAGTTGTTTGGTGTAGTCTCTAGGTTTATTTATTTATTTATTTATTTTTTAAGTACAAGATCAAGTCATTCACACACAAAGCTAATTTCACTTCTTCCTTTCCAATTTGGATGCCATTTATTTCTTTCTCTTGCCTAACTTCTCTGGCCAGTACTTCTAGGATTATGTCAAATAAAAGTGATAACAGCAGGCATCCTTGTCTTCTTCTAGAATTTACAGGAAAGACCTTCAATTTTTCCCAATAGTATGGGAGCAGTAAATTTGTCACATATGAACTTTAAATGTTGAGGTATGTTCCTTCTATACCCAGTTTGATGAGGGTTTTCATCATAAATCAATGTTGGATATTATCAAATGCTTGGGGGCATCCACTGAAATAATCATTCAGTTTTTTCTTCCTTCTGTTAATGTGATATTATTTATTGATTTTTGCAATTTTTGTATCATCTTTGTATCCTTAGGACGAATGCCACTTGATCATGGTGATATTTTTAGTGTGATATTCAATTCCCTTTGCTAGCATTTTGCTAAGTATTTTTGCATCTATGTTGACCAGAGACATTAGTCTATAATTCCCTTGGCCATATCATGTCCTGGCTCAGGTGATCTGATTCCCTTGCCTCAGCCTTGCAAGTAGCTGGGACTTTGGGTACCAGGGGCTAGTTTTTCTTTTTTCCCTTCTTTTCTTTCTTTCTTTCTTTCTGTTTTTTTTTTTTTTTATGAGACAGAATCTCACTTTGTCTCCCTTGGTAGAGTGCTATGGCATCATAGCTCATAGCAACCTCAAACTTTTGGTGTCAAGCAATCCTCTTGCCTCAGTTTTTCATTTTTAGCAGATATGGGAGGGCTCACTTTGCTCAGGCTGGTCTCAAACTCATGAGCTCAAGTGATCCACCCACCCTGGCCTTCCAGACTGCTAGGCTTACAGGCATGAGCCACTATGCCCCGCTGTGCATGGAATATCTTTGTTCACCCTTTCACTTTCAGTTTATGTGTGACTTTGTAAGTAAAACAAATTCTTTTTTTTCTTTTTGACACAGGGTCTCACTCTCCTACCCTTAGGGTTGAGTGCCATGATGTCATCATAGCTCACAGCAACCTCAAACTCTTGGGCTCAAGAAATCCTCCTGCCTCAGTCATACAAGTAGCTGGGACTAAAGGCATCTGCCACAATCCCCAGCTAATTTTTTCTATTTTTAGTAGAAACTGGTTCTCGCTCTTGCTCAGGCTCGTCTCAAACTCCTGAGCTGAAGCAATCTACCCTTCTCACCCTCCCAAAATACTAAGATTACAGGTGTGAGCCACCACACCAGGCATGAGTCTTGGGTCTTTATCCATTCAGCCACTCTCTGTCTTTTTTTTTTTTTTTTTTGAGACAGAGCCTCAAGCTGTCACCCTGGCTAGAGTGCTGTAGCATCACAGCTCACACAACCTCCAAATCCTGGGCTCAAGCGATTCTCCTGCCTCCGCCTCCCAAGTAGCTGGGACTACAGGCACCTGCCACAACACCTGGCTATATATTGTTGTAGTTTGGCCAGGGCTGGGTTTGAACCCGCCACCCTTGGTATATGGGGCCAGTGCCCTGCTCACTGAGCCATAGGCACCGCCTCGACTCTTTGTCTTTTAATTGGAGAATTGAGTCAATTTACATTCGATGCTATTAGTGAAAAATAAAGACCTACTACTGCAATTTTGTTGTTTGTTTTCTGGGCTTTTTTTTCTAACTCCTTTTTTCCTTTCTTATTTTCTTCCTTTGTGGTTAAGTGATTTTCTCTGGTAGTACATTTTAATTTGTTACTTTTTATTTTTAATGAACCTATTTTTTTGTATGTGTGTTGTGGTTACCATGAAATTTACAAAAAATTATAGATATAACAAGTTATTTTAAAGAGATGACAGCTCATCTTAGATAACAAAGAATAGACCCAAACAAAGAAAAACCAACAAAATTCCTACTTTAACTACACCCCCCCATTTTGACTTTTAGTTGTCTCAATTTACTCATTGTTTGTTATCCATCTCTTTCTTTTTTTTTTTTTTTTCTTTTTTTCTGAGACAGAGTTTCACTCTGCCACCCTTGGTAGAGTGCTGTGGTGTTATAGCTCACAGCAACCTCAAACTTTTGGTGTCAAGGAATCCTCTTGCCTCAGTTTTTCATTTTTAGTAGAGATGGGGGGGGTCTCATTCTTGCTCAGGCTGGTCTCGAACTTGTGAGCTCAAGCGATCCACCCTCCTTGGCCTCCCAGAGTGCTAAGATTACAGGAATGAGCTACCACACCTAGATATTACCCATCTCTTAGTGGGTTGCTGTAGACATTGTTAGTTGATAGATTTCTCTTTCAGGCATCATACTAGAGTTACAAGAGGATTGCATACCACAATAATGGTATTTAAGTATTCTTGGTTTGTCTGTGTATTTAATTTTACCAGTGAGTTTTATACCTTCAAATGTTATTATTTATTGTTAGTGTTTTTTCTCTGACAATGAAGAACTACTTTTAGTATTTTTTTGTAAGACATATTTAGTGGTAGTGAATTCTCTCAACTTTTCTTTGTACAGGAAAGTCTTTATTTCTCCTTCATAATTAAAGGATAACTTTGTTTTGTATACAGTGTTCTTGGATGGAAGATTTGTTTTCTTTCAGCTCTTTGAAAATGTCATTCCGTTCTCTCATGGCCTATATGGTTTCTCTTGAGAGGTGTGTTGCCAGACAAATTGGTGCTCCTTTATAGGTTATTTGCTTCTTTACTCTTGCTACTTTTAAAAACCTCTCTTTGTTCTTGACCTTTGAGAGTTTACTTATTATATGCCTTGGGGTAGTCTTCTTTGGAAGAAATCTGTTTGGTTTTCTCTGATCTTCCCAAATCTGATATTTATATCTTTCTCAAGTCTTAGAAAGTTTCCATTATTATTGCTTTGAGACAGTATCTCACTATGTTGCCCTCACAGCAACCTCAAACTCTTGTCTGAGCCTCCTGAGTAGCTGGGACTACAGGTGCCTGCCACAACGCCCGGCTATTTTTTGATTTTTGGTTGTCATTATTGCTTAGCAGGCCCAGGCCGGGCTCAAACCTGCCACCTTTGGTGTATGTGGCCGGCACCTTATTCACTGAGCTAAATGCACTGAGCCATTCTTTGGGTAACCTTTCTACCCCTTGCTCTTGCTTACCTTCCTGTTGAACACTAATAACTCTTAAATTTGGTCTTTTGAGGTAGTGTTCTGTATCTTGTAGGCAATCTTCATTCGCAGCCATTCTTTATTCTTTTTTCCCCTCTGATTGTGTATTTTCAAATAGTCTGTCTTTGAGATTATTGATCCGTTTTATTGTTGTAAACTTCTCATGGATTATCCAGTTCAGCAATGTACTTCTTCATTCCAACATTTCTATTTGCTTCTTTTTGTTATTTAGTTTTAATCTCTGATAAATTTCTTTAATAAATTTCCGAATTGCTTTTCCATATCATCTTGTGGATCACTGAATTTCCTTAAAACTGCTGTTTTGAATTCTTGGTCAGAGGGCTCACATATTGCTATCTCATTAGAGTCAGTCACTGGTCCCTTGCTTTGTTTGTTTAGGGAGATCATGGCTCTCTATTTGCTGTTGTTTCTGCTGGATGTATGTATATGTCTTTGCACTGAAAGATTATTTATTCCAGTCTTCTCTCTCTGGCTTGTTTAGGCTTTTATTGAATATATTTGCTTAGAGATTCCTTACTGCTAGGTCACTGCCTCCTTTTAGGTGATGCCTTAATTCCAGGGTATCCCTGTCTTTAATAAATAGGTCCCAAAGGGGATATCCCAATAGTGTGAGAAGACTAGCTTGGGGGTCATGGCCCAGGTAACCTGGGGACTATACCTCCTATAGCAGCTACTGCTGAACAGCCACTCTCATTTGGCATCTCCTTGCAGAGCAGAGTTTCCAGTCCTTCTCCTTTTGTCTCTGTCTGTCCTAAGGAATATTCTCCCTTCTGGTACTCACAATGTTTCCTGTGCATTAAGGCAGGGACAGGTCCCTGTCAGGAAGCCTAAGATGATAGAGAAGTTGGTTGTCCACTTCAATCTTACTTTTTCCAGTGTAGAAATTGTTGTGGGTTGGGGATGGGACTAATGCAGCCACACACACAAACCCTTTTCCCCTCCTCCTCTTCCTCTCCTTCTAAGTCAAAGATATAAAGTATCTGCCTAACCCCACCCCCCAGAAGTTTGAGCCAAAAGGCCCTAACCTGACAGGCAAGCTGTGGTTGTGCCCACCAGGCACAGCTTCATATAAAGGTGGTCTCTAACTATCCCCCAGGTGCAGATGCCATCTTCATATTGATCAGAGAGATCACCCTCTCCTTTTGATAAACCTGGCCTGAACATCTCTGCAGCCTGATCCCTGGGTGCCATCATTTATACATTTCAGAAACCATGAGTTGAAAGGAAATATTCTGCTGGCTTGGTGCTAGGTAGAATAGGAGGAGGGGTATCATGAATGTGGAAATCCAACTCTCATTTTCTATTCAGAGTCTTTTCACTTCTCTATGGCCCTAGAACTGTCTCATCCTCACATGTTATTTCTGGGATATTGCTGGTGTGTTTGTTCATGGTTTTCAGGGGGAGGGAGGTAAAGCCAGTTTACTTCTATATTTCTTCTACAGAAGAAATGTTTACTTCTACATTTTGGAAACAGAACTCCCACATTTAATATAATTATTGATGTGGTTGGGTTTAACTTTATCATCTGCTAGACTGGAAAGTGGAAATCTGATGAACTTCTTAGATCTAAGAGTGTATAATTTTCATAAATTTTGGAAAATTTTGTCTATTATTTCTTCAAATGGTTTTGATCCCCACCCCTCTCCTATATTTTATTTATAGGTCACTGGTAGTTGTTCCACAACTCATGGATGCTCTTTTTTGAATTTTAATTTATTTTCATTTATGTTTCATTTTGATAATTTTTTTTTTTTTGAGACAGAGCCTCAAGCTGTTGCCCTGGGTAGAATGTCACGACATCACAGTTTACAGCAACCTCCAACTTCTGGGCTTAAGTGATTCTTCTGCCTCTGATTCCCAAGTAGCTGGGATTACAGGCACCTACCACAATGTTGTCATTTTTGATAATTTTTATTGACGGGACCTCAAGTTTACTAATCATTTCTATGGCAACATCTAATTTGCCATTAATCCAATTCAAACTATTTTTATCTCAGACATTGTAGTCTTCATCTATGAAAATACTAGTTTTTTTTGTTGTTGTTGTTTGTTTGTTTGTTTTTGAGACAGAGCCTCAAACTGTCACTCTGGATAGAGGGCTGTGACATCACAGCTCACAGCAACCTCCAATTCCTGGGCTCAAGCAAGTCTCTTGCCTCTGCCTCCCAAGTAGCTGGGACTCCAGGCACCTGCCACAACGCCCGGCCATTTTTTGGTTGCAGCCGTCATTGTTGTTTGGCGGGCCCGGGCTGGATTCGAACCTGACAGCTCAGGTGTACGTGGCTGGCGCCTTAGCCTGTTGAGCCACAGGCGCCAAACCAATACTAGTTTTGGTTTTTTTTACACTTTCTCTTTCCAACATTTATTTAACTTATTCAGAATATAATTCTAACATGCATGTGAGTTTTGGTGCCTTTTTTTGATTGGTTGATTTTTCTCATTATCATTATTTTTCTCTTTCTAAATCTGACTGAGTCCCTAACTTTAACCTCAGTTTATGGGAAAATATAGGAGTAGAGGCACATGTAAAAAAACTACATAGGGATGCAATCAACAAAATGCAGAAGGTGGGAAACTTCCTAAGACAAACTATCCTTTTCATCCACGTATAAATAGCAAGGAAATAAAAAAGTTTAAGAGATTTTAACCAAACATAATATAAGGGCCTTGTTTGGATCCTGACTTGAAGAAATAAACTAAAACATTTATGGCCATGTGCAATGGTTCATGCCTGCAGTCCTAGCACTCTGGAAGGGCGAGGCAGGTGGATTACCTGAATTTAGAAGTTCAGAGACTAACCTGAGCAAGAGCAAGATCCCATCTCTACTAAAGAAATAGAAAAAGTAACCAATTGTCATGGTGGGCTTCTGTTGTCCCAACTACTTAGGAGTCTGAGTCAAGAAGATCGCTGGAACCCGGGAGTTTGAGGTTGCTGTGGGCTATGAAGCCAAGGCACTCTACTCAGGGTGAGAGAGTGAGACTCTGTCTCGAAAAATAAATAAATAAATAAAACATTATGAGAAAGTTGAGTAAATTTGAACGCTATCTAGATGTTATGCAATTATTAATTTAAAAGATATTTTAATGATTTTGTCATTGTTTTTGAAAATAGATTTCACTGGCCAGGTATGGTGGCTCATGCCTGTAATATCAGCATTCTGGGAGGTTAGGGCAGGTGGATTGCTTGAGCTCATGAGTTTGAGACTAATCTGAGCAAGAGTGAGACCCTATTTCTACTAAAAATAGAAAAGAAAAGCTAGCCAGGCATTGTGGCAGGCATCTATAGTCCCAGCTACTTGGGAGGCTGAAGCAAGAGAATCACTTGAGCCCAGGAGTTTGAGCTGCTGTGAGCTGTGACATCATGGTACTCTACCCAAGGCAACTAAGTGAGACTATGTCTCAAAAAGAAAAATATAAAATAGGCTCTATCATTTAGAGATGCATAGTTAAGTATTTAGGAGTGAACTAATATGCTGCATGTGATTTGCTTCAAAATAATCCAGGGAGGGAAAGAGAAGATGAGGGAACAGATGGAACAAATTAACCATGAGATGATAATTGTTGAAGCTGAGTAATAGGTACATAGTAGTTCATTATGTTATTTTGTCTACCTTTGCAATTTTTTTTTATAATGAAAAATATTCAGATGTTCTCATCTCTGACAAGACTTGCCCTACTCTCTTCTTAGCCCTAGTGGAATTAATTGTGCTCATGACTGTTCCCCTACCATCCTAATAAACTTTCATTTATTTCCAAATCTTTCCCCTTTTTTGATCATAGCTCTCTTAAGATCAAAGATTATATCTTATTTATTTTACATCCTTTGTATTCCTACCACCAGCCACAGAGGTTGGGTGCTCAATTGTTGTGAATTATCCCTTCTCTAGGCGCAATCCACCAAGGTGCTCTTGAAAGAGAGGCTAACTCCATTGTATTAAATCAAATTTCCAGTCAAACATCATGTCTCTTATACATTCAAGTTATAATGCGTATAACTGTAAAAACTCAGGCAATAAAATTGTCAAGACAAACCAGGAATCCAGGATGGTAGGGTAAGCAGTACTGAAATCATTTTATGGTCACTATGTACTTCACCTTCTTACCAGCATGCATTGCACTGCGACCTTTGCAAAGTCCTGTTCCGCCTCACCTTTCTCACAGGGTTGCTGTGTCTCAAATAAGGTGTCATATGCCTGTGAAAGGGGTTTTACAATGGAAAAGCAGTACAAAGTTGAAAGTATAATGAACTCTTTCTTTATAAGGCATGTCAACTGAGCATACACGTATCACTTTAGCATCAAAAGGATTGACCTTAGGTGAAATTGTTCAGTAAATAAAGCCTATTTGGGGATATTTTACATATTTTTTTCTTTCCTTGTGCCACACACACACATATGTACATATGTATGCATATGTGTGTGTGTATGTATCATACATCTTTATGGGTGCCTAGAATGTGGTATGTGCCTGGTGCTTGTGCTCGTTGCTAGTGACAACAGTGAGAAGTATAGATAGCCTAGGTGCCTAGGACATATCCTCACAGCTCTAATCCTTGCCTGTTTTTAAGTCTTTACATACCTCCCATCCTGCACCCCTAGATGCTCCTTACTCATACTATTCTTTTTTTTTTTTGAGACAGAGCCTCAAGCTGTCACCCTGGATTGAGTGCAGTAGCATCACAGCTCACAGCAACCTCCAATTCCTGGGCTCAAGCGAGTCTCTTGCCTCTGCCTCCCAAGTAGCTGGGACTACAGGCGGCCGCCACAATGCCCGGCCATTTTTTGGTTGCAGCCGTCATTGTTGTTTGGCGGGCCAAGCTGGATTTAAACCCGCCAGCTCAGGTGTACGTGACTGGCGCCTTAGCCCGTTGAGCCACAGGTGCCGAGCCCTTACTCATAATATTCAATCTTGCAATTTACTTATTTATTGTTATTATATGCATATATATTGATTGATTTATCTTTTCAATTAAAAATTTTACAAAGAACTCTTAATTGGGAGTTCTTGATTCCAGGGAAATTTTTATATTACAAATATATTTTTGGAGAGGATGTGTTTATGGCCCAGTGACCTTTAAGTTCTTGTGGCACTTGGAAGAAGGGCAATTTTGGAAGGCCCCCACAGGCTGTGCCCTCCCAATTATTGATTAGGGTTTGTTTTAAGATAGACCATTTTCCAAGGTGTTAAATTGGAGAAGTGGTTATAAGGTGTGTGTCTCAGAATAATCCATTAAACACTGTTTACATGGCTTTCTGTATTTGTGTTATATTTGACAATAACAACTAAAAGTAAATATCTCTTCTTTCAAAATTCACACAACTTTTTGAGCTCAACGAAAAGCAGTGCTGTTGTGGGCCATTGGGAACGTGGGACTGGCTGAGAGTGTCAGCAGCAAGGACAAAATAACTAACGACGATAACAACAGTGATGATGACCATTACTAAAAATCCGGTCGACAGACTCGCAGACGTCAAATAGTAATAATCACTACTAATCGCGTCCCAGCTGGGTCGCCAACAAGGGACTGCACCAGCGGTGGCTGCGGCGGTTATCGCGACGTCCCTGGTGGCCCCCTTCCCGCTTTGGTCAGCGGGGAGGGGCCTCAGGGGGCGGGGCTGGAGGGCGACCGGGGCGGGGCGCCGAGCCCGCCGAGGAGAGTGGGGAGGAGATGAGGAGGAGGGGGCCGGCGGGCGGCTGGGCGGGGCGCGCTCAGGCCTGGGCTCCACACGAAACACGTTCGTAGCTCTGGAGCCCGCGCGGAGGGAACCCTGGAGATCAGCGTCGCGCGCGAGCCTAGGCTGCAGTCTGAGGAGGAGCCGCGGGCGCCGAGGTAGGCGTTGGGACACCCGCTGCGAGGCCTGAAGCCCTGTGCTTTGGCGGCCCGGCCTGAGAGGGTGGCGAGAGCGGGGGGCGGCGCGCGGAGGCCGGGGCGGGCGGGGCCGGGGCCTGGGGGCGGGGACCGGCCTGGCCGGAGGGGCCTGGCGGAGCCGACAGGGCTGGGGAAGTCGGGATTCCGGGCGGTACGGCAGTCTCTGCACGCCCGGCCAGGTCTCGGGTGTGGAAAACGCCTGCCCGGGGGCGCCTGCGGAGTAGGCGAGGCTGGGGGCGGCCTGGGCTCTCCCACTTTGGGGGTTTTCTAGGCCAGTTCGCCCGCACAGTCCTCAGGAACTTGTTAACAGGAAAGCTTGGCAGAGAAACAAATGCCTACGTTTTGGAAGAACTGAGAGTCACGTCGTTAGGCACTGAGGCTTTATTTTCCTTCCCCGCCCCCTGCCCAGCCTCGATCGGACTTGGCCATAGAAGGACGTGTCACTGGCTCTGGGCTACGGGCGGGATCCCCGGCCCGGCCGGGAGCACGGGTACCTGCAAACAAAGGTGAACGGAGGCCAGGCGGACCCTGACCCCGCTTCGCGGCCGCACTCGGAACGGCTCACTGGGTCCCACTCCCGCGCCGAGCCGGCCGCCGCCTCGGAGGGGCGTTTTCCTGGGGGACCTCTCGATGGAAACCAGCTGGCCAAGCTGGGGAGTTGATGTTGCATGCGAGCTCACTTTATTTCCAATCCTCCCACTCTGGTAAAGCTTAGGAAATTTTATCCAGTCTTAGTGGTCAGCAAATGCAGGGGAACACAAATTGCCGTTTGTAAATTATAAGGCATTTTCTTATTAGGAAATGAAACACGAAATAAATTATGAATACGTAAGCAAAAAAAGACTGATTTGTACCTCTTTCCAAAATCTGAGGACGTGTTCCTCCTCAAATCTTCATTTGTGTACAAAACAGCCCCCACACCTTAGGTGCCAAGCATTTTTCTTTGTTCTCCTTAGTCTCAGGCCTCAGTTTCTTGTAAACAGAGCATCCAGCTCTAAGACCCTAAGGATTGCCATACTAGGTCAGAAGAGGACGTCTAGTTCAGTAAGGGCAGACTTGTGTTGTGGTAAAACAGGTTTTTACCCCCCTGGGTGATACCGTTAAAAATCATCTCTGTTTCCTTTTATTCTATCCTTTATTTTCCTTTAATACTGAAAGCCTTTAAAAAAAATCTATAGACTACTTCTAATTTACACATACAATTTATTCACATTTATTGCATCCAAAAGGCTCTTCTGCATCTCTGGCACAATAACTTATAGCATGAGATATTTGCGGGAAAAACTTAAATCTTTCCTATAGTTTGGGAGCTTAAAAGTAGAACAGGGAAACAGGTTAAAAGGTTTCATAAAATAGAAAGTTTTAGAGAAGGCTTTAGCAGGGCTGATGAGTTTGAACATAGCTTTATCCACCAACAATCTGAACATTAAGCTGTTAAAGATTTAGTTGTACTCATACATATTTGCATATTTTAAAATGCAGTTCAACATTCTGGACAGTGAAAGGTCTATCTTACTTCACCTTGGGCTGAATTAATTCAACCTTATTAAGGTCTTTATTAGAAGTATTTTTCCTATGTAATTTAGATTCGGTCAAAAGATCACACTCAAGGATCCCTAAGACTACATATGGCACCAATTCTACAGGTTCCCCATCACTGTTTGTGCTACTCTGAGAGAATGGAATTTTTATTTTAGCAAGAAGGGAATAAAGGAGATGAGTAATTTTAGAGTGTGGGGTACTTGAAAGGGGACACCTGCTCAAATCATACTTTACTTTTAAACTCTTCAGAGTCTCCTCATTCCCTCTGACAAACATAGTTCCCAATGATCTGGCCTCTGTCACTTGTCAACACAACATGGAGCTGAAGCTTTACTTCACATAAAGCTTCTCTTCACATCTCCTCTATATCCACCAAAAGGAAAATATTTTTGAAAAATCATCACCCCTGGGAGAACACTTGACCACTCTTTTGAGTATTACCATTCACTAAATCAGGGATTCTCATCTGGTACTATTGACTTTTCAGACCTGGTACTTCCTTGTTGGAGGAGACAATTGTGTGTAGCATAGGATATTTAGCAGTATTCTTGACCTCTGCTTACTAGATACCAGTAGCACATTGCACATACAGTTGTGATGCTCTTAGACATTGCCAGATGCACCCTAGGAAGGCCAAAATCACCCCCAGTTGAGAACCACTGTTATAAATGGACTGCTGCCTTAACACAAATGGTAGTATTGTTCTCATGTGCTTATGCATTTACTATGGTAAGTTTGAGGGCAGGAGCAATTATTATTATTATTTTTTTTTTTTAAGACAGAGCCTCAAGCTCTCACCCTGGATAGAGTGCTGTGGCATCACAGCTCACAGCAACCTCCAATTCCTGGGCTCAAGCGAGTCTCCTGCCTCCGCCTCCCAAGTAGCTGGGACTATAGGTGCCCACCACAACACCTGG
>CAUYON010020474.1:0-24335 GCA_963573935.1 Arctocebus calabarensis
ATAAATAAAAGTAAAAGACAGTTTCAAAAAACAGATCATGCTAAATCTTATAGACAAGAGAAAAAGAAGAAATATTTCAAAACCATTCTACTTGATCTGGATACACCTGATATTGAAATCGGAGAAAATACATAGTTCTACAGGGAAATTACAAACATGTTTCACTTATAAATGAGGATGTAACATCTAAACAACATATTGACAAGTTGAATTAAATTGATATTTAAGTAATGTACTTTGGTCAAAATTGAATCCAATTGGATCCAAAGATCCAATTTGGATCTTTTTTTGTTGTTGTCAGCTAGGTGATTTAGTTTTAGTTCATAGCCTTAATTTTATTTTTTTGTTCATCCTTTTGTTTTGTTTCTCTAAAAGTAATAATGGCAACAAGAAAAGAATCCAAATACAAATTAAAAATATATAGATATATATCTGGACACAGTGGTTCACGCCTATAATCCCAGCACTGTGGGAGGCTAAGGTGGGTAGATTGCTTGAGCTCAGGAATTCCAGATCAACCTGAGCAAGAGCAAGACCCCATCTTTAAAAATAGCCAGGCATGGTGGCAGGCCCCTGTAGTCCCAGCTACTTGGGAGGCTGAGGCTGAGAATCACTTGAGTCCAAGAGTTAGAAGTTACTGTGAGCTGTCACGCCACAGCTCTCACTCTACCAAGGGTGAAAAAGTAAGACTCTGTGTCATAAATTAATTACTCAAAATAAAAAAAAATATGTAAGCAAATACTCTTTCCCCAGATTTGTACCTTTCTAGTTCTACTGAAAGAATAGTATTGAAAGACTGATGTACAGTGCCCCAATACCTTCTCCTGTTCATGTGCACTGATATAGACATGTACCCCCATTTTGACAAATGTTGACTTATAGAAGTGTATTAGTATCTATGTAAATTTTCTTCTCTTTATTCAAATACATTATATATTGTGAAAATCCTACTAGGCCATCACCTGAGGATCCAGATCACTATTTTTAAGATGTGCAGTGTTGCCTTCTCTAGCCATGTCACACACATGCATTTTTCAATTACTTTCATCTTGAAGGACAGTGAGTTTATGTCCAAATGTGTGTGTGCACGTATATACACACATATGTGTGTGTGTGTGTGTGTGTGTAGAAAAGGACTGAGAAGAGTTACTGGGTCAAAGGATTTTTATGTATAATTTATAATACATGTTATTCCATCACTTTCCGAAGTGTTTGTATCCACTAACACGACCATTAGCATTGTTGGTAGATCCCCAATTAACCAAGTTAGCAGTTGTTCAGAACATTTTGGGTTTTTAAAATGCTAGGCAACTGGAGAATGGAAATGACCTTCTTCAGCTTTAGTTTGCACTTCTCTGATCAACAGAAGTTACTAGAAACTGAATGTGTGTGTCTGAGAGTGTGTGTGTGTATGCGTCTCCCCTGATAACAATGCAAAGCCAAAAATACCTACTCTGAAATGCCAGGAAAATGGCAACATGATTTATTTCACTGTCAATCTACAGAGAGATCATTAGAATGTCAAAATGAAATTGAAAAAGCCAATACATGCCGAATGCACTGACATCTGAGACGGACTCATATCATCAAGTTGAAGGAACAGGAGAGACTGCCAGGGTACGTGTGCACATATCAACTTGGGGGACAGACAACTTAGGGGGCTCAAAGATCTCCCTGTATGAGCTATGTTATAAAATCGTGAGATTAGGATGAAATTAAATGTACACACTTTCTCTCCATTAGGGATTTATTCAGTGTAATATTCTAATTCTAAACTTTTCATCTGTCACTCATCTGAAATAAGTAGTATTCTTAGGCTGGTATTTATTTTGTTATTACAGGAAACTCTCAGGGGGGTTTACTGGTCTTACTCATGCTGGGCTTGGAGCTTCTTCTCTAATATCCAAATAGCATTCACCCAAAGTAGCTACCTGCTTATAATAAATCCTGAAGTATTATTTAACTCAGGACTTTTATTTGTAGAAATGACTGAGTCCACATTCTGTAATGAGAATTTGTTCTTCGCTATAAACATTAATGCACGGGCATTTTCTGTGACTCACATGCAGAAGGCTCACATTAGCATGTTCCTTTTCCTTAAGTAAGTCTTGGTACTGTTTGCAAGCGTAGCTCAGGGAATGATCTCTGCTAGACACATTTGCATTTTCTTTTTTCTAAATGGCTTTTGCTGGTCTTGTCTGATGATTTTTTCTATTAGAATGGAGATATTTATCTTTATCATCTTTGTTTTTTATCTTTGCTTAAGTGTTGCTTGAAATTTAAAATTATTGATTATTCCTCTTCCCTAAATATTTTAAAACTCTCCTTCTCAACCGGAGTCTTGAGGTCAGCACATAAACTGTTGGAAGTCTCTCTACTCACGAACAAAATAAATAACCTACAGAACTACACCTGCTATACCTATCCAGCTCCTGCTCTCTCTTGCTTCCTTTTGACAATGAACTTGTCAACTGGGGTCTCTCTCCCTCCACCTTCTCTTCTTCCCTTAAGTCCTTAATAAGGTCTTAGACAAGTTTTTCTTCTTTGATTTCTTTGTTTAAAAGGTACAGATTTTATTTTTATTACTTTAACACTTGCCTTTAATTTTTCTACTCATACTGTCTCTTTTAAATTCAAATATTAAGTCAATCCAGTTAATTTGGGGTACCCATTTTACCCTTAACTTCACAAAAATCATTTCAAAGCTTCTATTTATTTTGTAGAGTAGCTCGACTATTATTAAACATATTTTATTAAGTAAAAATTTGCAGAAATTCCCTGTGAAATTATCTGCTTATATTACTTTCAAGAAGTAGGAAATAGCTCTTTGACAACCAATTTATTTCTTCTATAGTAATTGGTATGTTAAGATTTTTCAAATATTTTGCAGAAAATGTATTAAATTTTATTTTTCTTTGGTATAACCTCTTTTATCCATATTTCAAGCATATTATTAAATAATTGAGGAAATTTTTATGATGTTTTAATTTACTCTGCAACTATGATCATTTTATCTTTATAATTTATTTGGTATATTTGTGACTTCCTTCCTTTTTTTCTTTTTTTTGAGAAGGAGTCTCACTATGTCACCATCTGTAGAGTGCTGTAGTGTCAAAGCTCACAGCAATCTCAAACTCTTGGGTTCAAGAGATCCTCTTGCTTCAGCCTCCTGAGTAGCTGGGACGACAGGCACTCCCCACAACACCTGGCTATTACTAGAGATGGGGTCTCGCTCTGGCTCAGGCTGGTCTCGAACTGGTGATCCACCTGCCTCAACCTCTCAGAGCGGTAGGCTTACAGGCATATAAGCCACTGCTCTCAGCCTGTGATTTTCTTCTCAATAATTTGGACTATTTGTATTTGCATGTTATTTTAATTCTTAGAGCACTGATTCTATTTATTTTATCTCTCAGAACTTTCCTAAGGATACTTAGCTCATAAACATAGCATTAGCAGTCAAACACACATTACCACAATGCCTGAGACAAACAGATTCTCAGTGAACAGTTAATGACTAAATGCCTACATTTAACAAAGAAAATAAAAAGTATTTTCTTTCCTTGGCATTGCCATCACCAATGCAGAGAGTCAGAGGAGAAAGGCCCTTCCTTTCTGAACTTCATAGGGGAAGGGTGCTCTCAAGAGGCAGCGATGTCTTGGTACTTCTGTGTTGAGATTCCACCACCCAGACGCCCAAAGGAGAAATGATCAACCCCGGAGGCTGCCTTCATCCGGCAGGGAGGTCTGGGAGGTGCTGCTAGCCCCCGAGGGCTGCTGAGTGATTTATCACCCAAGTCCCTTGCAGGTGCTCCACAATTCTTTCCTGAATCATCCTGATCCTTCAACTACCCAGTGGTCACGTTTTGAACAAAAGCAGATGTTAACAGAGGAGGGAGCCACCAGGATTTTTATCCAGCTTTAAACGCAGGCTGCAGTTCAGATGATTTACAAAAAGTGTTGAAGGAAAAAGGTCAGTGAGAAAGAAAGTGGAGAAAAAAAAAACACACTTTAATTCAGTTGCACAAAATGTATTCAATTATTTCATAGGGATATCAGATTTTGATTTCCAAAACAAATATTTTGTTCAAAATCTCTGCTTGAACTTTTAGCTTTTATAATACTATTTGAAAATATCGCTCTACTCTCTTATCTCCCTGGGTCTGACCTCATTCTCTCACATCAATTCACAGCACAGCATCCAGGATGATGTTGTCAACATGCAGCTCAGACCCTGTTCTTCCTCTGCTCAGCAAGGAGGAAGAATTTTGCACTGGAGCAGACTGAAAGTCCAGATTCTAGCAATGGCCAAACTCTCCTATGAAATTTTACCTTCCTCCTGGTTCACTGGCCTTGTCTCCTTGACCTTTACCTGCCCCTTGGCTGAATCTACTCCAGGCATGCCAGGATCCTTCCTGTCCCTAGTCATACCTGGTGGGCCCCGTGTTGAGCTCTAGTTCCAGCTCTCTGCCTATCTGCAATGCTCTGGCCCTTGAAAAATCTCACAGCTTACACTCTTTCTTCTATAGAACCTCAATCAAATGTCACCATCCCCCAGTAAGCCCTTCCTGGACAATCTGTGACTAGAGTCTGTCTTTTTTGCTCTAACCCTGGCATTTCTGATTTCCCCTTTCCAATTTTTTTTTCCAGAGCATTTATCACCATCTAACATGTTGCTTACACATTAACACACACACGCACACATGTAGGCACACACTGTCTTAAAAATGTATACGTATTCATTGTCTGAATGCCACCCCCATATTGTCAGTTTCATAATTTCTTTCCTTTTAAACTCTCAACTCTTAGAACATTTCCTGGTGCCAGTAGGCATTTAGTAAATATAAGAATTGGTGAATAAATTGATTAAAAATACCACTGATTGAATTTTTACCAACTAAACACTTTCCCAGGCACTTTATATGTACCAATTCTCTCCCTCTTATGAAATAGGCCCTCCTATGTATCTCATGTTACAGTTGAGGAAACACAAGCGTGCAGAGACTACAGAACTGAGGCAGAATGTACAAAACGACCTTGAAGTAATTTGCCTGTTAGAATCATTGACTGATTTTTCCATCATGTACTGAACACAGAAACATTTTTTAGCTTTGCACTCAAGATACCTTGCTGTCCTTCTCACATCGTCATCCCAGGCAACTGGCCTTCTTCTGCTTATAGTGGGGTGATCCTACTAAAAGAAAGAGGGGACAGTGATGACAAGAAGAGGAGGAGGAATACCTGTTTGACCACCTATGGCCCAGCTCTTCTTAGGTACCAGGCACCATGCGGAATCTGCTATATTCTCATTCAAACCTCGCCAAACCACGTGGGAAGCCAGGGGCTTAGAGAACTTAAGCCATTTCTCCACATTTACAATGGATGTAATCAAGAATTGAGCCTGTAATTTGACTGGGGCTTTCTGCTCTGGAAGTGCTGCAATTAACCCCTGCATGGTGCAAGCTCACTGATTCCGGGAGCCACTTGAGAGGAAGTTGCTGTTGAAGCTCGAGCCTGTCCTCTATGTATGTTTCCTGTCACTGTGTCACAATCTCCCCACAGGGAGTGGCTTGAGAAAAGACCTGTTTATTGAACACCAGCTCTGCATGTGAACATCTGGCCCAGAGCAGTTGCATGCCCTGCTCACCGCCCCTCCCAGGCTGAAATGGAGGTTTCAGGGGCCGAGCTCCCTGTCCAGGCTCTGGGAAAGGATCCAGTGCTGAGCTCATTCAGGGTGTTGGCAGGATCATGGTGGTTGTAGGACTGAGGTCCCCGTGTCCTTGCCAGATGACACCTGGGCGCCACATTCACTCTCTAGAGGCCACACAATTCCTGACATGTGGCTGCTTCCAACTTTAAGTCCATCAAGGATCCACACTTCAAACCCTTCTCATAATTTGGATCTCTGATTTCTAGTTTTCTGGTTACTAGATCCAGATTTATAAGGCTCATGTGAACATGTCAGGTAAGCTCTTCTCTAATGTCAACTGATTTTGAAGTAATTGCATGTAAAAAAATAAAGTCTCTTTGCCATATAAGCCACTGTAGCCGGTGGAGAGATGACCCCTCATATCAGACCTGGGGATCGTAAGGTCCTGTGTATAGGGCAATATGTGACAACATCTCAAAGTTCTGCCCTCGCCCTCTCATTCTCTTCAGTCTGTATCAGGCCTCTATTCATTCTCCTGATAATTACTCTGTATATTTCATGTCAATATGCCACCAGACCCACACGAATCCTGCCTGTGCTCAAAGAAGCTTGGCCACTGTTCTTTGACACCCCCCCCACTGTACTCCTTAGTACTTTGGGGGGGCTAGCCCTAAACCAAAACGCTTTGCATGTCCTGTGCACTGGTTTCTTGTGGTCACTGTAACAAATTGCCACAAATTCAGAGGCTTAAAACAACACAACATATTATCTGACAGTACTTCAGACCAGAAGTATGATGAGGATTTCCCTAGACTAGGGACAAGATGTCAGCAGGATTGCATTCCTTCCTGGGGGCTTTGAGGGAGAATCCTCTTCCTGGCCTTTTCCAGTATTCCTTGGTACATGGCCCCAATTCCTCCACCCCATTTTAAGGACACATCTGCTTAGATTTAATAATCCAGGGCAATGTCAAGTTCCACACCTATAGTAGTCATGCCTGCAAAGCCACAGTTGCCATAGAAGGTAATATAGTCATAAAGTCCTGTGTTACATGATATACCCTCTTTGATGGGGGTATATTACTGGGTGTACCATATCATATTAAGAATCTTGGGTTTTCTTCTAAAGTTGAGCAGAATCATAGAAGGGTTGCAAGCACTCAGACACACTCAATCAGCTCTGGCTAGGAACCAGTGATTGAGTACTAGTCATATTAACTCATAATAACTAACTCAGTGTATAGTACTAGCCATATTCTGAAGACTATTGCAACTTTTATTTAATCTTTATCAGTTAGATAACATCACGCTAACAATGTTCCTGCCCTACAAATTGTAAATATATGCATCAGGAAATTTCAAAAATCCTGGCTCAAGATTTTAAAATTAGCAAGTGCCAGAGCCAGGATTTGATCCAGGCAGTCTGGCACCAGAGCCAATGTTCTAACTACTGCATGAAACAGCCCCTGGATAAGGCAGAGAATATGTACGTTTAAAGAAGGAAGCACAGGGCAGCACCGTGGCAGGGGAAGCTTTCCAGATGCCATGGAACATGTGAGGAGGTAGGATGTGAAAGAGTGGGGAGGGATGGAGAAAGACGTCCACTAATCCCATACCCCTCTTTCCTATAAAATAGAATTCTTAACACCTGTGATTGCTCAGCTCTTAAATGCTGGGAAGAGCAAGTCGGAGTTATTACAGAACAATGTGTGCTGATGGGCCCGGGCTCCCCCTTTGATTGCTGATTTCCAGGTCTCACAAATAACTATCTGCCTGAGAACTTGTCTCCCTTGAACTGAATTCCATTTTGGGTTTTTTCACCCTTCTTCATTCTCATCTTTTTTTGTGCCCAAATTGTATTTTTCCAGAGATATTTTCAAAAGTGTTTTTGTTCTGATTTAAAGGGCTCGGTTTTCAATGTTTGGGCTGAAATGAGGAGGTGCTTCATGAAAAGTCAATGCATTTGAATGGTGACGTTTCCTGTGAAGAGAAATGAAGCATTGTTCCACCGTGCGGCTCCCAAGAGGGAGCCTCTGTTATTTTATTTCTAGATTTCCTTCCATTTTCTTTAAAAAATTTTAAAATGACATCAAACAGCCTTCTCTTTGTTATAAAGCAGAGAGAGCTCTTTCATCTGTAGGTAGGCTGATGGTGTGAGGCTTACTAACCAGGGACAAACCCAAGCTATTGTTCTCGTGAACAATATTAACTTAAATAAAAGAGAACTTTCCTTTTCAGCTAATCATTATGAAATATCTGCTCTAAATCTATAATCTTTAGAGTCAGAGTTGGTTCAAGAAGAGGTAGGTTACTGGAGACGGCATGGTGGCTCACACCTGTTATCTTAGCCCTCTGGGAGGCTGAGGGAAGAGAATTGCTTGAGGTCTAGAGTTTAAGACCAGCCTAAGGACAGCAAGACCCCATTTCTATAAAAAATATAAAAATTAGCCAGGCATTGTGGCGTGTGCTGGTAGCTACTTGGAAGGATGAGACAGGATCACTTGAACCCAGGAATTTGAGTTTGCAGTGAATTATGATGACAACACTGCCCTATACTGGAGAGACAGAGCAAGACTTTGTCTCAAAATGGAAAAAGTAGGCTGGCTATAACCAGGTAATGGGACAATCCACCTGCACATCCTTCAAAAGAAGAGACAATGTTGGCAAAAAGGAGGAGAAAGAGAGGCAACACTAATTGATCACATGTTTTGCACTGTACAAAGCACCGCCCAGTGTGCTTCACGTACCATGAGCATTTGGCCTTTTGAAAACTCTCTGAGCAAACAATTCATAACTCATTCCATGAATAAGGAGCAGAGATGCAGAGAAACTGAGCAACTTGCTTAAAAACTCTGTGAGTGGCATGGCCAGGATTTGAATTTAAGTATTTTGTGCAGTGATGAATTACATTATTTACCTTGTTGAGTTAGGATACCTCTAAGAAATGATCATTTTTGAAGGTTTCTGCCTCTTATGAGAGATATGAGAAAAACTAGGTTAGTGTTATGCAAAGAGGATAATAATTTGCTGAACATCAAATGTGTTGAATACCTAACTTGCTCCAGACCTACATTTGAAAGTGTAAATTATTAATATGATATGTGGAGTTCTCCCACCAGCATGACTTTACCGTAAGTTTAAAAACTTGCATTTCGTATCAATAGTGAAGTTAATAAATAACATTCAGTCAGAACTCAATTTCATAGTACAGTGCTATAGTTTGAGTGTCCCTGCCCAAAACTCATGGAAGAAACTTAATTCCCAGTGTAGTAATGTTGAGAGATGGTGCCTTTAAAAGGTGACTAGGTCATTAAAATAGATTAATGTGTGACATTGAATGAGCCCCCACCATAAGACAAGCACGTGTCACTGCCATGTTCTTGGGCTTTCCAGCCATCAGAGTTGTAAACAAAATAAACTTATTATCATTTTGGGGGTTTTTTGGAGATAAAGTCTCACTCTATTGCCCTGGGTAGAGTGTCATGGCATCATAGCTCACAACAACCTCAAACTCTTGCATTCAAGCCATCCTCTTGCCTCAGCCTCCCCAAATAGATTTATTTTCTTTATAAATTGGTTCAGCCTCACACATCCTGTTATAGCAACACAGAATGGATTAAGACACACAGATAATGATATTCAATTCTCTAGTATCTCTTCAGTACTCTTGAATTTGCACACCTCTCCTCATGCATTATTTCATGAAATTCCCCATCCTTCCAGGAGATAGGCATGACTTAACACCCTGTATCAAATACCAAGGCTCAGAAGTAGCCTGAGTAAGAAAACAGATTTAGAACACTGTTTCTCAGCTATCAGGACATAATTCTTCAGGTCACGAAGGCCGATGTCCTAACTAATCTGTGAATAGTTCAGTGAAGTGTTTAAAGAAAAAGAGGAGGTGGCTTTCTTAAAACAGTCTAGGGGAGTTTGCCCTCTCCGGGAAATTTTGTCCTCTAGCCTTAGCCTTACAAGAACATTTCACAACTTTCTGCACTTTTTAGGGGCTTATCTCTTAAGACTCCAAATTTAAACTCACAGCTGACCCTTTCAGAATTGGTGTGTGTAGACACTTACTGGGTATTTCACTCTTCTACAGCTTCTTCTACAGCTTTTGGTTCATAGAGTGAACATTTCTCTTTGGACCATCACAGTCCAAATGCCACATATCTGGGCCAGCTTTGATCCCCCACTGCAGCAACAATGTAGACCAAAGCCAGTTAAAGAAGGCAGAAATCTCAAGGAGAGGCTTCTAGCCTGGGAGAAGAATGGTTTTGAAGAATGGGCAGAAGAAGGACAATGAAAGGAATAATCTCCAAGTGGGCCTGGTGTGTATGGGGTAAGTGAGCAAGAAACAAAGCCTTGTGTGTTAAATTCCAAAGTTACCACACTACTAATTTATCTTCAGAATTTATCTTTTGAATTATTTCCAAGTACATACTCAGGTGAGCACATTCTCTCTCTCTCTCTCACACAGTTATAAGAAGTTACTAAAGTTTACAGAATTTTTACCTTTTAGTTAGAAATACATGGGCATAAAGGGCTTCAGAAGATTTTGTAAAGATGCAATCATTCCAAATACACAGTTTTGCCACTCTACTTTTATAATCAAGGCACTGCATGAATTTTAAAGTAAATACAATCTTTGTTATGTTATAAAGCTCTGCAGTCACTGTCGTAAGAAAATAAAGTAAGGACAGCTCCAGCAAATAGTTGCAGAACACGTAGTTCTAATGTTTTGATGTAGGACTCCCATTAGCAATGTCCCAGAAAACTCATACCTCATTGATATTCTCTGTTACTTGTCTGAGATCTTTTGATACTCAAAGATGAAGGGGAAATGGGAAGAGATAACAATTATTGACCACCTGCTAAGTGAAAGGAACTGTAGTCACTCATTACTTGATGCTATTGCTTTTCCATGACTGCACTACATTGTAAATACTGTGTACGCTTACCCGATGACAAAATGAGAAAGAGTTGAAATAACTTTACCAAGGTCAAACACTTCATACATTTTGGAGCCAGTCTTTAAGTTCAAATCACCTACTAGCCAAAGTCCATGATCTTTACACATTTTCAATGGGATAATGTGGTTAGCCAATGTATAAATGACTTTTACCTTGGACTATGCATCTATGAATCCAGAAAACAGATACAGCATAGCCTTGCTTGTTTATTTCTGTGTTTTACTGATGTAATTGCGAACTTAGTGGGAAGCAAGTATCATACCAGTCTTCTTTTTAATTTTTGCTTTACTTCAAAGACAAAATGCACTTGTAGGTATACATAATGATATTTGTCATTGAAGTATCATCAAGTTAATTCTAGAAATTATCTTAACAAAAATAAAATGGCAATAAAAGTACTTTGATCCCAGGTATTGGTCAAAATAGGTAAAGTTATATAATAAAAAAATAAGAAAACTCAAGTGTCAATGGACTGACACATTAAGAGTTTGTTGTTCTCTCACTTTACGGCCCAAATGGTGCAAAGAATGTGGATAGGGAGGGGCTTCTGCCTCATGAAACTTCCCAGGAATCCTTCCCATGGAATCCACCATCCCCACCCTCCCATTTCCTGTGATCCAACAGGCAGACACAGTTGTGAGGCATAGAAGGTGTTGCTACTCTCAAACCAGAAGTGGTGCCCATCATTTCTAGCACTAGTGAATTGACTTGGATAGAAGGCAGGGGGATAGGTTCCAGGCTAGAATCGCTTCCTAATAACAATTCTAAACCATGAAAACAGAGATTAGCTTTTGATGTTCTGTCAAAGTCCCAGGGTCCTCATGGGATCCAGGGCAGGAGGCTACACATCGCCCTTGGTGCCTTGAGGTGGGCTCCTTGGGCAACAAAACCCCACTTAATTCCAATTATGGAATACATTCAGCTCTTCCCTAAAGCAGGAAAAAAAAGTTCTGAGGTTAGTTTGAAGTTCAAGATTTCTGAATTAGATATAGACGTTACTATCCACCTGATATGATTACTGTGCATCTGGCAACCTCCTAACTAAAACTATGTTTTCTGTTCCCAAGCTTCAACATATATCACAAAGATACAAGATTGAATACATTCAGGAAGACTGCAATAAAATATTTCTATCAAAATACAGAAGACTGAAAGATTCACAATAGATGCTGGTCAATAGCAGATAACAGGATCCTGCTAGGTGAAAATCATCTGTCCTGGGAGTGGGACAGTCCCCTGACTAGACACTGCTTCTGACTCCTGAGTGCAGGTGACACATCTGAGGCCATGGTGCTCTGACTGTCCTGGCTGTCTGCTCCTTTTCCAGCGTTCCTTGGGACACATGGGCTGTACACATGGGTTATCTTGAGGAGTCCCTGGGATGATAAACCAAAGTCTAGGCCTCTTTTGCTCCCGACTAGTCCAGAGACTTACCTTCAGTAATCCTTTTCTTCAATAACTTACTAAGCTATAGGTCTGTTTTACTACTTCTTCCCAGCAGGAATGTCCAACATTTTTTTGTGTGTGTCATATGTTGGAAGAGGAGTTGTCTGAGGCCACACATCAAATTCACAAACACTAATGAAAGCTGATGAGCAAAAAAAAAAAAAAAAAGTCTGTGCACAATTTTCATGGTATCCTACATCACAGATAAGCAAAATAATACGTACATAATCCAAATGCAGCCCACGGTCTGCAGGTTGGACACCCCTACTAGAAGGTACACATTATGTTGCCACAACGAAACATGTTGAGGGCAGGGGGTCTCAGTTCCCCAAACCCAGTTGACCTGGTTCCATTATTCACTCTGCTGAGTTAGAAGGTTCAACGAGTACATGGGAGGGAATTGAAAGCAGAAGTGAGTGGAAATTGAAAATGAAACTGGAGTGGGCGCAGTTATCCACAGAAGTTTCAGGGAAACTGATTTTTTTTTTTTTTTTTTGGTAGAGACAGAGTCTCACTTTTATCGCCCTGGGTAGAGTGCCGTGGCGTCACACTGCTCACAGCAACCTCCAGCTCTTGGGCTTAAGCGATTCTCTTGCCTCAGCCTCCCTAGTAGCTGGGACTACAGGCGCCCGCCACAGCACCCGGCTATTTTTTTGTGTTTTTTTTTGCAGTTCGGCCGAGGCCAGGCTTGAACCCGCCACCTTCGGTATATGGGGCCGGCGCTCTGCTCGCTGAGCCACAGGAGCCGCCCGAGAGAGATACTATCTTAAAAAAAAAAACAACGTTATAGTAATGGAGACATTGTGATACTGGCAGAGGGATAGACAAATAGATCATTGGAACAGAGTAGTGAACCCAGAAATAGACATATACCAATAAGCTCAACTATTTATTTTCTTTTCTTTTTTTTTCTTTCTCAGAAACAAAATCTAACTTTGTTACCCAGGTAGAATAAAGCGGTATATTCACAATTGATTGCAGCCTTTAATTCTCATCTCAAGTCATTCTCTCCTGGGTCATCTTCCTGAAGTGTTGAGGTTATAGGTGTGAACCACGGCACCCAGCTCAACTAATTTTTTTTTTTTTTTTTTTTGAGACAGAGCCTCAAGCTGTCGCCCTGGGTAGAGTGTCGTGACATCACAGCTCACAGCAACCTCCAATTCCTGGGCTCAAGCAAGTCTCCTGCCTCCTCCTCCCAAGTAGCCGGGACTACAGGCGCCCACCACAATGCCCGGCCATTTTTTGGTTGCAGCCGTCATTGTTTGGCGGGCCCAGGCTGGATTCGAACCCGCCAGCTCAGGTGTACGTGGCTGGCACCTTAGCCCGTTGAGCCACAGGCGCCGAGCCAGCTCAACTAATTTTTGAAAAAAGTATAAAAGAAGTTCAATGGAAGAAAAAAGGCCTTTGCAACAAATGGTGCTGGAGCAATTAAACATTCATAAGAATTAAATTGAACATCTAAAAATTATCTCAATCTAAGCCTCCCATTTTCTACAAAAATATACTCAAAATGGATCTTTCATTTACATGTAAAACATAAAATTATAAAACTATTAGAAAAACAACAGAAAATATTCAGGATTTAGGTCAGGCAACAAATTTTTGGACCTGACACTAAAACATAATCCATCATAAAGGAAAAAACTGGTACTGGACCTCATCAAAACGAAAACTTTTGCTCTATGAAATTTTTTTCTCATGTTCAAAAAGTAAAAAAAAGGCTGGAAGAAAATATATACAAACAATATATCTGACAAAAGATTGGATCTAAAATAAAGAACTTGCAAAACTCAATAGTAAAAATATCTGCTCAGGCTTGGTGCCCATAGCACAGTGCCACATACACTGAGGCTGGCGGGTTCAAATCCAGCCCAGGCCAGCTAAAACAATAATGACAATTGTAACAAAAAATAGCCAGGTGCTGTGGCAGGCACCTGTAGTCCCAGTTACTGGGAGGCTGAGGCAAGAGAATCACTTAAGTCTGGGAGTTTGAGGTTGCTGTGAGCTATGAAGCCACAGCACTCTACCAGGGGCGACGTAGTGAGACTCTGTCTCAAAAAATAAAATAAAATAAATAAATAAATAAAAAATATCCGCTCAATTAGAAAATGGGCAAAAAATATTCAGAGACACAGGGCGGCACCTGTGGCTCAGTGAGTGGGGCGCCGGCCCCATATACCAAGGGTGGCAGGTTCAGACCCAGCCCCGGCCAAACTGCAACAAAAGAAATAAAAAATAAAAAAAAAACTTAAAAAAAAAATTCAGAGACATTACACTGAAGAGAATATACTGGCGATAATCCCATGAAATGATTTTCAACATAATTAATGTAGGGAAAGGAAATTAAAATTGCAATGAGATACCATTACATACCTATCAGAATGGCTAAAATAAAAAACAGTGGTAACAATAAACACTGGAAAGAATGCGAAGAAACCAGATCTATCACAAATTGTTGGTAGTAATATAATGGTACATCCACTCTGAAAACCAATTTGGTAGATTCTTAAAAAGCTAAACACACAATAACCATATGACCCAGCAATTGCACCCTTAGGTATTTGTCCTAGAGAAATAAAAACCTTATGACCTAGCAATTGTACACTTGGGTATCTGTCCCAAAGAAATGAAGACCATATGACCCAACAATGGCACTCTCATGTATCTGTCCCAGAGAAATGAAAACCCCAGCAGATAAATGTTCATAGTCTTTTTTTTTCTTTCCACAACAGCCCTAAACTGAAATAGCCCAGATGTCCTTCAACAGGTGAATGGTAAAACAAATTGTGGTACCTCAGTAACATGTCATGATGCTCAGCACTAATGAGGAGTGAGCTCTTAAGATATGCAAAAACCTAGATGAATCTCCAAAGGATTATGCTGACTGAAAAAGCCAATTCCAAAAGGTTATATACTATACAATTTCATTTACATAACAGTTTGATATAACAAGATTTTAGAAATGAAGAATAGTGGTTGCCAGAGATTAGAAATGGAGGTGTGGATACATGTGTGTTCATATGTGTAGGGCAAGTGGGTAGGGTATAAAAGGATAATAACAGGGATTGCTGTGGTGACAGAACTATTCAGAACCTTGATAGTGTTGGTGGATAGACAAATCTTCACACGTGATAAAATAGGTAAATCTGAGTTAGACTGGTGGATTGTATCAATGTCAATACCCTGGTTGTTATACTTTTGGAAAATATTATTGTAGAAAACTGTGTTAGGTGAACAAGAGATCTCTCTTTATTACTGTTTTGAAGCTGTATGTGGCTCTACAATGATCTTAATAAAATTGCCAATTAAAAACAGGAGTAAAATGACAGACAGGAAAATAGCTACACTAGCTAAAATCACACTAAAACTACAATAAAGGGGCTTGGTGGTTATGGCATCAGCCACATACACCAAAGGTGGTGGGTTCGAAGTCGGTTTGAGCCAGCTAAACAACTGCAACAAAAAATAGACAGGTGTTGTGGTAGGTGCCTCTAGTCCCAGCTACTCGGGAGGCTGAGGCAAGAGAATCGTTTAAGCCCAAGAGTTTGAGGTTCCTGTGAGCTGTGACACCATAGCACTCTACTGAGGGTGACAGTGTCTCTGTCTAAAAAAAAAAAAAAAAAAAAAAACCTACAATAAACGATTTAAAAAGCTTTTAAGCCCATAAGGAATGAAAGAACTAGGGCAGCGCCTGTGGCTCATCGAGTAGGGCACTGGCCCCATATACTGAAGGTGGCAGGTTCAAATCTGGCTTTGGCTGAACTATAAAACAGAAAAATAGCCGGGCGCTGTGGCGGGTGCCTGTAGTCCCAGTTACTTGGGAGGCTGAGGCAAGAGAATCGCCTAAACCCAGGAGTTGGAGGTTGCTGTGAGCTGTGTGATGCCACAGCACTCTACTGAGGGTGATAAAGTGAGACTCTGTCTTTACAAAAAAAAAAAAAGGAATGGAAAAATTAAAGAGTAGACTACGGTAACATTTTAGAACCTGGAAAGTAAATAAAGGAATGGTAACTGACTAAACCAACACAAGAATATTATTGAATACTAAGCCCTTAACAGGGAAAATGTTCACTCAACATCACAGAATCTTTCCCCCAAAAGCTCAGAAACTGGCAAACACCAGATGACTCATGATAGGGAAATGGTGATTCAGAATAAATGAGACTGACTGAAAACTGTATAAGAAGCAGATATAGTTTTAATTCCTTTTCTCACTCAGATACCATCCCCCACTTAGGAGACAGGACCACTTTATAACAGAGGTATCCAACCTGTGGCACAAGCCACTTGCTGACTTCATAAGGACTTTCTGCCTATCTATGCTGTCCAATATCACGAAAAGTATTCATGAACACTTTTTTTTCTTTTTGCTAATCAGCTTTTGTTAGTGTTTGTGTATTTAATGTGTGGCCCAAGACAATGCTTATTCTTTCAATGTGTGGCAGAAGAAGAAGGAAAAAAAAGGCTGGACAACCCTAAATTAAGAGGATTTAATCTCTGGATTGGGATGTTTTAGGCATAGTAGAAGACAGGAGTACCATTCCTAAAATAAGGAGGTTAAATGTGGAGTTAAGCATATTGAACGCTAAAGGCTGAGCCCCCAGTCCTGTTTTTTATTTGGCATAAAGAAAACTGAGGGTTATTCTTTTCTTTTCTTTCTTTTTTTTTTTTTTTTTTTTGAGACAGAGTGTTATGATGCCAGCCTACCTCACAGCAACCTCAAACTCCAGGGCTTAACCAATCCTCCTGCCACATCCTTCTGAGTAGCTGGGACTATAGGCACCTGCCACAATGCCTGGTTAATAATTCTATTTTTAGTAGAGATGGGGTCTCGCTCTTGCTCAGGTTAGCCTCAAACTTCTAAGCTCAAGGGATCCTCCAGCCTCGGCCTCCCCAAGTGCTAGGAATACAGGTGTGAGCCACCATGCCCAGTCATCGCTCACAATTTTAGAGCTGATAAGGATCTTAGAACTAATTTTTCTCCAAGTCTTTCATTTAAAGATAAATAGAGTTTCAAGAAGTTGAGTTTTCCAAAGTCATGTATTTAAAGTCTGGAATAATATACTTTGCATTTGTGTAATTTTTTCAGTGTTTTCAGGTTTATCCTTTCATCTGTGCAAAACAATTCTCCAGGAAGTTAATAGGGTAACTGATAGCTTCCATTTATTTACAAAATGGCTGGTCAAAATTAGGGATCAGGTTTAGAATAAGTACTCTATATAAAGCTACTAAGTATCTCTGCAAAGAGTGAGCATGCCACCAGACCTGTAATATCACAAAGCACTAAATAACCTAAGTGATTCAGACCTTCAAGTAATAGAAATGACTCATTTCTGCTGATCTAATCCTCTAGTTCCACTGCAAAGCCAAGGTCTCTAAATCTAGCACACCTATGTCAAATGAAGTGATATACATTACACATTAGGAAAAAGGATCAATAACTCTGAGGGAAATGGTGATTTTTTTGTTCCCCATGGTACTATGGGCTCAAGTCCCTTCCTCTTTTTTCTTTCCTATCCAAATCTCATCCTGCAAGGTATTTTTCAGATTAGAAATCATCTGAGAAACAACTAATTCCCGTAAGATGGTTGTTGATAACAGCTCAGTGATATTATCTCTCTCTCTTGGGAGATGTGCACTTTAATGGGAAACTCAAAACCTTCAAATCACCTCAGTGCCTAGGGCACTGGTCACATACACCAGGGCTGGCAGATTTGAACCCAAACAACAATGTTTGAGCCAACAATTGAGCCAACAATGTTGAGCCAAACAACAATGACAACTACAACCAAAAAAAAGCCAGGTATTGTGGTGGGTGCCTATAGTGCCACCTACTTGGGAGGCTGAGGCAAGAGAATCGCTTAAGCCCAAGGGTTTGAGATTGCTGTAAGCCGTGACGCCCATAGCATTCTACTAAGGGCAACATAGTGAGACTCTTGTCTCAAAAAAAAAAAAAAAAACCTTTAAATCCCAAAAGATCTGCAGTCAAGTTAGCAAGGAATACTATTTTGAAGAAGGTATCCTAACATTTCCTCAAGTAGGGTAAATAAATCCAAACTCAACAACTGTTTACTGATAATCTATCGTACTGTTGTCACAAAGATAAAGCATGCTTCTTATCCTTAAGATGCCAAACCCAGGGTGGTGCCTGTGGCTCAGTGAGTAGGGTGCCGGCCCCATACGCCGAGGGTGGCTGGTTCGAACCCCGCCAAACTGCAACAAAAAAATAGCTGGATGTTGTGGCAGGCACCTGTAATCCCAGCTACTTAGGAAGCTGAGGCAAGAGAATCACCTAAGCTCAAGAGCTGGAGATTGCTGTGAGCTGTGATGCCACAGCACTCTACTGAGGGTGACTGAGTGAGACTTTGTGTCGAAAATAAATAAATAAATAAATAAATAAATAAATAAATAAATAAATAAAATAAAAATAGAACAAATCAGTCAGGCGTTGTGGTGGGCACCTGTAATCTCAGCTACTTGTGAGGCTAAGTCAGGAGGACCCCTTGAGTGTAAGATTTTGAGGTTGCTATGAGCTCGGCACACAGAACCTGTCTGATGTCACAGAACTCTAGCCTGGGCAACAGGAGTACGACTCTTTCACAAAAACAAAACAAAACAAAACAAAACACCACAGTGGCAACCTAAACATCCCTAAATAAACTGAAAGTTCCTTGCTTAGGTATTTTCATAAAAGTTATGAGCTTTGATTGTACATAGTTACAATTTCTTCTGTCTTCTTGGCAGACTACTAATATTAGCCAGAATATTAATAGGCTGCCCTAGAAGAGTTACAAAACACTCAATATCCAATTATTTCCTATACCTTGAAATATTATTATTAAGGGGGAGGAAAAAATAAAACCAGAAAAGAAGAAATAAAAATTTTTCTTTCAGGGCAATGCCCAGACCCCAGAAACAAAGTCCAAGCTCTCTCCTACTCCATTTCTAGCTCTGCAGCACACAAACCTACCACTTGCAAAGGCTTCCAAAAACTTCTTTCATCTGCTAACTCTGAAGCCTTTGAGAGACTTTGTTGGCACATGCCAGCTCTTGCTTATGAGCTGGTTACCACCTCAAAGGTCTGCCCTCTCTTTATAAGATCTTTCAAACTTCAAAATGGAATCTTTTCTTGGACTCCTCTCAAGACACTGAGGTGGGTTACTTAACCTACTGCTTCCAGCTTGGACCCTATCCAAGGAATTCTCTGGGTATTACATTTTCAGGGAGCAGTCAGTCAATACCATCTACCATGGAAAGACATTCTACATACCTGTACAAATTAAAGAAACACTGAAAGATTTCACATTAAGGATAAAAAACAAACACTTTCAGAAGTAACTTAAGTGGCCATCAGGAAAAGAGTCATAAGTGCTGAAATGACAAAATCAGGTGATCCTCTCCTTTGCTGTCACAGTATAGAAGAGAAGGTTGATAGGAAGATATCTGTTTTGCTGATAATTCAACCTCATCTTGCATCCAGAGCATTTTTCTTAAATCTTGGAATAAAACTTTTTCCTAGGTTGAATTCCATACTCTACTGGCAAGGAAGTAAAGTGAGGCATTTGGAAGTCAGATTCCCAGACATTCGGAAGTCAGATTTTGCTGCTTTTCTATCCTACCAGGAAGCCTTTTCCATCTCGCCTTTCAGAGTTTAGGGAGAATAAAAACCCAGACATACTTAAACATAGTTTATCAGTTACAGCGTCTGGTTCTCTAACTGCTCTTGGTTTCTACTTTCTATGGAAATATAACACTCATAACAAAAAGTTGGATATATCTTGTATGTATAATTCTGCATTTTCATAAACTAAACATGGTCATATAAACAGCATCCACGTGAAGAAACAGACTATTTTAACAAATGGCTCTCCAACAGATATTTTGCCCTCTAGGAGAAATTTGGCAATGTCCAAAGGTATTTTTGGTTGTCTCAACTTGAGGGGAATGCTACTGGTACCTAGTGGGTAAAGGCACAGATGCTGCAAAACATCCTAACAATAAATAGGACCACCACCATAACCAAGAATCACCTAGCTCCAAATGTCAATAGGGTCCCTGTTGAAAAACCCTAGATTACAATAATCCAGAAACCCGCCTGTACTTCCTTCCCAGAAAGGACTTCTTCTACTAAAATACAAGGCTATTTTGCTCTGAGAGAAAAGCTGCTGTTAATATGCTGCACAAGGAGATGGTACAGAACATAAATGATCACAGATGAAATAACTCACCTACCCAGAACAACAAGAGAGGCTGTAAGGAAAAAGACAAACAGAACCAATATTTGTTACTGGCCTACAACTACTACAATACCATACACTTAGAGTATTAAGTATACACCGTGCACATACACGTACTTTTAGATCTTTTAATCCTACGAAATCCAAAGAAAATGAGATATATAGAGAGAGGTAATTTGTAAAAGATCCTACATCTATTATTGGCAGTGCTGAGATTCAAACACAGGTTGGTCTTTAACTCCTGACTTAAGGTTGCTGGCTTATTTGGCATGCTAGGATGTTAGTTCTATAGTTGGATTTGGTTTTACTGAACTGAGCATTGTTGTTTTTTTTTTTTTGAGACAGGGTCTCACTTTGTCTCCCTCGATTGAGTGCTCTGGCATCCTCTTTTTTTTTTTTTTGTTTTTTTTTTGAGACAGTGCCTCAAGCTGTCACTTGGGTAGAGTGCTGTGGCATTACAGATCACAGCAACCTCCAACTCATGGGCTCAAGCGATTCTCCTGCCTCTACCTCCCAAATAGACGGGACTACAGGCACCTGCCACAACGCCCAGCTATTTTTTGGTTACAGCTGTCATTGTTGTTTGGCGGGCCTGGGCTGGATTCAAACCCGCCAGCTCAGGTGTATGTGGCTGGTGCCTTAGCCGCTTAAGCCACAGGCGCTGAGCCTATGCTTTCATTTTAATACTGTTAGAAGTTGGAAGTGACGAGGCTAGGCAGGGAAAAGCAGGAAAAATATGGGAAAAGGTTGAAGTAAAAAACAAAGACAGTTCCTCCATTTGTCACAAATTGAATGGTAAAGGAACTTTTTCTTAAAACATTCCTCAAACAGCCAACAGTGGTAGCTAATGTCTGTAATTCTAGCACTCTGGGAGGCTGAGGCGGGTGGATTGCCAGAGCTCAGGAGTTCAAGACTGAGCAAGAGTGAGACCCAGTCTTGAAAAATAGCCAGGTGCTATGGAGTACACCTATAGTCCCATCTACTCCAGAAGCTGAGGCAAGAGAATAACTGGAGCACAAGAATTTAGTTTGCTGTGAGCTAGGATGCCAGAGCACTCTATCGAGGGAGACAAAGTGACACTCTACCACCAAAAAAAAAAAAAAAAAAAAAAGCCTCAGTTCAGTAAAACCAAATCCAACCACAGAACTAACACCCTAACATGCCAAATAAGCCAGTAACCTTAAGGCCAGGTGTGATAGCTCACACCTATAATCCTAGCACTTTGGGAGGCTGAGCTGGGCGGATTGCTTGAGCTCAGGAGTTTAAGCCCAATCTGAGATCCCATCTCTAAATATAGCCAGGTGCTGTGGTGGTCGCCTGTAGTCCCAGCTACTTGGGAGGTTGAGACAAGAGAATCACTTGAGCCCAGAAATTTGAGGTTGCTGTGAGCTATGAGGCCACATCACTCTACAGAAGACAACATAGTGAGACTCTGTCTCAAAAAAAAAAAAAAAGTTAGTGTTGGTGTTCCTTAGTGATCTATCCTGACCCCCCTTCATTTAATATAGCTTTCTTTTAAAACTCACCCACTTCTATGGGATCAATTACCATTTAAGTGTTCATATTAAATCTCTGGATTTCTAGTTCTCCCTCACAACGTCCAGACCTCAAGGGATGTTTCTATTTGGTTGTTCACTCATTCAACTCTCTCTTCAAATTAACTACTATTCATTCTTCAGATATTTACTCAATCTTATTTGTGGATATTTTCCCTGACCAATTACTTCCTATGCATCGTTTCCCACTTATAAGCTCCCAGCACCCTATAACCTTTGCTTCTTATAATTTAATTTTAATTTTTTTTATTTTTTGGGACAGAGCCTCAAGCTGCCCTGGGTAGAGTGCAGTAGCATCACAGCTCACAGTAACCTCCAACTCCTGGGCTCAAGCGATTCTCCTGCCTCTACCTCCCAAGTAGCTGGGATTACTGGCGCCTGCCACAACGCCTGGCCATTTTTTGGTTGCAGCCATCGTTATTTGGCAGGCCTGGGCTGGATTCGAACCCACCAGTTCAGGTGTATATGGCTGGCACCTTAGCCGCTTGAGCCATAGGTGCCAAGCCTACTTCTTATAATTTTAACAGTGTATAATTATTTATATATATTTGATTCCATTCTGTCTCCCCTAGCATAGGCAATGCAGGCATCTCAAATACATCCAAAATAAACTATCCTTCTTACAAACTTCCCAAACCTGGACATGTCTCTTCTCTTTTCTCATTTAATCTCACTCCAACATGAGTCTGAATTACCAAGATGCTATCACTTGAACTCCATTTCTCTCAAATCCACTCACTTTGTTCCTTTCCTATTAATACCATTCTAGTCCAGCAGTCCATCTACTATGCATCTCAAAGGACATGCTAATTGCCTCAAATCTTGCTCTCCAATCTACTCTGCTGCTGGCATCAAGAATTATTCTTTAAAAACTCAAAATCAATCATTAAATCCATTTTTCTGCACATACTAGGATGAAATCCAAACACTTTGTCAGGCCCTCTACCATCTAATCCCCTATGACTCCAGCCTTACCTCTTACTAGTCTATTATCGATTCTTCAGTCATAGCAAACTTCTTTCAATTCTTCTCATGCTCCAAGATTAATCTTACTACCAAGCCTTGGATTATGCTATTCTCTCTGTCTAGTACAAGCCTCTATCCCCTATACCTTTGCCTGTCTATCTCTTGCATATCCCTTCAAGTCTCTTGTTTAACCATCATAAAGGTTGGAGATCTTTCTAAACTCTTTTATTAGAAGATCTTGTGGCTTGGCGTCTGTAGCTCAAGTGGCTAAGGAGCCAGCCACATATACCAGAGCTGGCAGGTTTGAATCCAACCCAGGCCTGCCAAACAACAATGACAACCAAACAATAGCCGAGTATTATGGCAGGTGCCTGTAGTCCCAGCTACTTGGGAGGCTGAGGCAAGAGATTCACTTAAGCCCAGGAGTTGGAGGTTGCCATGAGCTACAACACTCTGTGTCACCATGACACTCTACCTAAGGCGACAGCTTGAGGCTCTGTCTCAAAAAAAGAAAAAAGTGGCTCGGCGCCCATGGCTCAACGGGCTAAGGCGCCAGCCACGTACACCTGAGCTGGCGGGTTTGAATCCAGCCCGGGCCTGCCAAACAACAATGATGGCTGCAACCAAAAATGGCCGGGTGCCTATAGTCCCAGCTACTTGGGAGGCAGAGGCAAGAGACTCGCTTGAGCCCAGGAATTGGAGATTGCTGGGAGCTGTGATGCCACAGCACTCTATCCAGGGCTTTTTTTTTTTGAGGCTCTGTCTCAAAAAAAAAAGAATCCTTCTGCCTTAGACTCCAGAATAGCAGGGACTAAATCCATGTACCACAATGCTGGCTACATTTTCTATTTTTAGGAAAGACAAGGTTTCATTCTTGTTCAGGCTGGTTTCAAACTCTTGAGCTCAAGGGATCCTCAGGTCAATCAAACCCCTATGCCCTTAATCCAAGCACATATGCATAAATAAAATGAAAAATGCCTTATCGCACATTTTATCTAAAACAGACACTCCATCAGATGTTTAAGAATCTGCATATTGATGGAATTAAGATCTAGTTTAATATGGTGTACATAAATGTATAGTCACTTTGTATGATGACTTTTCCCTCACATTTGCCAATTTTCCCCCTCCCACTCAGTGGTATATACATCTGAGATACTCCAAAATCTAAAACAAGAGCTATCTAAAAGGTATAGATTGGCTTGGCGCCTGTGGCTCAACGGGCTAAGGCGCCAGCCACGTACACCTAAGCTGGCGGGTTTGAATCCAGCCTGGCCCGCTAAACAACAATGACGGCTGCAACCCAAAAATGGCCGGGTGTTGTGGCGGGCGCCTGTGGTCCCAGCTACTTGGGAGGTGGAGGCAAGAGACTCGCTTGAGCCCAGGAATTGGAGGTTGCTGTGAGCTGTGACGCCAGGGCACTCTATCCAGGGTGACAGCTTGAGGCTCTTTCTCAAAAAAAAAAAAAAAAAAAAAGTATAGATTAATCAGGACACAATTATAATGAGAGGGAC